>PVKM010012528.1:0-31542 GCA_004027735.1 Carollia perspicillata | reverse complement strand
GACTTTAAGAATTTGTATGGCACAATTCTGCATTACCCAGGTAAGCAGGGATCATACATGAGTGAGCACTGAATGCAGAATTAGACAGGATATATACCAGGGAGAAGCAACAGAGGGTTTGGGGAGAAGATTAACATGGACAAAGCAACTTTTAAATAATTAATTTGGTAAATTAACATCATGATGGATACTGAAATCAGGGAGTCCATTTTGGAATACTCTAGGCTTTGATGTACTAAGGACCTTGTCAGGAATGATGAGGAGTTAAAAAAAAAAAGAAGAAGAAGAATGAGTATGAGACAGAAAGAAAGGATCAGAAGGTGACTTGAAACAGGTGCACGGAAGAGACGCGTGGCGGGGGAACATCAAAGTCACAAGCCAATCTGGCAGAAGAAGTCTGTATAGCAGACACACACAAGCAAGTTCAAAGGGAAAAAGGGTTATGAGCTTCATTCAAGTCTAGTTGCATTTGATCCAACAGTGGCACAAACATGTGAAAATTATAATTCAGTGGAACAGAACTGAAGTTCAGGAGAGGTCAAAGCCAAGCGTATGTATATATCATGGAATTAGTCAAGCATCAGTCAGAAAAAAATGAGAGAGAGTAAAATTTCTGAGGAGATGGTATGGCAAGAGTAAGGCAGAGCATTCCAGCAGGCGAGGAGCAAATGAGGCCATCCCCATGGAAGTGCTTACTGGGGTGAGGCGATTAAATACAACGTAAAGAGGAAAAACATGGTGACTGCATGATGATGATGCCCTGCTTTAGTTATTTATTCATTTATTTAGCCCCATTTCCTAGAATCTCAAAGCCAAAAATAGATATATTTTGAGACATTCTGTAGGAACTAAGGCTCTGTGGAACTGAGTTCATGGGTTTCCCCCGAAATAGCTGTAGGATCAGACCTGCCCCTTTTCAATGTTCTCACTTTTCAGGCTGTCAGTCTGGCTGGTCCTGTCTCTCAGCACCTCACTGGATGTGGTTCGATTCGTACTCTGTTGTATACAAAGCATGCCAGAACGTGCTGGATCCCCTGCACCGGGAGCGTGGCCGGGCACAGAGGCTATGACGTCAGCCAGCGCGCCGCCCCATGAAAAGGAGCACTCAGTGCAAACGCTGACACTGGGTCGCTCCCTCTTTCTCTCTTTTCCATTTGCATTTACTTTTATTTTCTTAAATAATTTTCCGGTCTTTGGAACATGAGAGAAGCAGTTTACTGCTAAGCTCCTCGCCTTTGTATGCATGTTAATTAAATAATCCGTGGCTTATAATATTAATTCCAAAAAGATACTGAAATGGATGCTGTTTTATATGAAGGAGGCTTTAAATTTCAGCCACATAGCAAAGTGATTGCAATTGTTATTTTTAAGACAGATCAGTCAAAATCAAAATAGGTATTTTTTAAAATGTAAAAAAATGAAGTACCATGTACCAATATTTTGCACAATTTCACATAATTTTATTGAAAGGATAGCCACTTGAGATCTTCACCTTTTTATGAATTCCTTATGAAGTCACAGAAATCCTAATACCCTCCCAGTTTTCTTCTTGAAGGAAAGAATTTGAAAAATTCCAAGGAAAGAAACATAGAAAGCTTTTAAAATAAACTAAATCCTTTGTACTGAATGGAAAAATCATAATAATCTATTCTGAGGCATTTTAATACAGCTGCTATAAAATCATCTCTTCTAGGAGGTTAGGAAGTTCTTCAAAATTGTTACTTAAATAGTCTTACTCAAAGGACATGACAGAAATAGAACCTCTAAAACCCAAGGATTAGAAGAAAGTGGTTAGTGAGATTTTAAATGTCTTCCTTTTAATTGCTCTTCATCATCACAGATTTCCACTAAGCTTGCTTTCATGCCCTGCTCCCCATGGGACCACTGGGTCAGGGGTTCTTCTGTTATGTTTACTTGCTGGAGTGAAGTGATGCCCTTTCAGGTTTTTTTCAGTTCCAGAGTTGCAAAACCCAGTTTTGAAAATAGTTGGCAGTATTAGTTGACCAGATTTGTCTGCAGAAATTCCTTTTATTTTGAACCAGTGAGGCCCAAGATCAAGAAGTACGTGGGATAACCTGAGAAAAACACTGTGACAGGGCTCTCCTATTCTCAAATTTCTAAGATGATTTTATCAGGTTCTGGCTTCTTCTCTCTTCTGTTACTTTGTCTTCTTGCTGCCTACTCTTGAGCTGTCTCAAGCCCCCTTCCTGGGTGGCAGTAGCCCACCCATGCCTCTGAAGTCATCCCTATCCTGAGGCCCATGGGATGGAGGAAAAGACAAATCACATGCTGGATTGAGAAGCTGAATTCTGAAGCCAAATCTTAGTTGCACCTCAACTTTTGCAATCTTGGACAAGATACATAAACTCAGTCCCTCCTTCCTTTCCCCTCCACTTAAAAAAATTGTTTTTTATTTTAATTTTACCATAAGAAGGCACACCTAAAATATTATATACAGCGGAAGTTCTTTTAACTGGCCTCCTCTTAAATGATTTCCCTGAGTAAGTGACTCTCTCCCTTCCCTAGACATAACCTACTGACCGAAGTTCCCAGCTATTCACCACCAGGGCCTCACATGCTGTCCCTCTAGACCACCTATACAGTTTTGCCTGCCCCCCACCCCCAGGCATATGTATGTGGACCAAGAGTCTGTTTCTACAACCTGCTCTGTCGATTGTACTAATTCATATAATTATTAGATTCAACTATAAATTATGTAAACTAATGACATATGAATGCAGAACACAATTGCTATTTCTATTATGATGTTTTGGAAAAACCCGATAAAGTTGAGTTACGGAAAATAAAATGCTACAGGTCTTATTCTCATGGGATTCTTCCAGTGTTAAATAAGGTTCATAGGAAGTGCTCAGCAGCATGTCTGATATTTGATAGGGATCAGTACATGTTAGCTGTTGTTATGGTCATTACTGATTTAATATTATGCACCAGGTAACTTTAGAACAAAACGGAAAAGAAGTTTAAGGATAAACCAAATCAATATTTGAAAAGAAAATATTGAGATAAACTTTTAAATCCAATAACCAAACATTAGATAACAAAGAACCTAAACGTCATCACAATCATTTTTTTTTGTACCAGAATACTTGAGTGTAAAATTAAGAGGGTATTGATCACATTTCCTAACAGTTTAGCTGGGGGGGAAAACTGGCTCATTCATGAAATGTTACCTGTTTCAATTTTAACAACCAATTGCCACATGGCCTTAGGAAACTGTCCGATCTTTTCTGTTGTATTTTCTGTTAGGTGAGGATGATAATAAACAATTTATTATGTGGCCAGAAGAATTACTTTGGGAAAAATACATTGTGGGCATATTTGAATTCTCTCTCTTGAGTGTGAGCTCTGCCTGGTTCAGTGTGTGCTGTTCATGCTGCATGAAGCTCTCAAATCCTCACAAAGGTTCAGTGAAGTGCTATTTTTTTTTAAAAAATGAGTTCCTATCAAGATCTAGACCTATTCACTTAGTATGAGGCTTGTGCCAAGTTTCAACAGGTGAAATGTGCTTTACCACCAAAAGCAAAAACGACTCAGAATAAAGTAATGTGATGAAGAGGAAAGATCCTGAGTCATGAGATCGACTACGCCACTGAATTAAGCCTTTAATGCCATAATCGGTCTTGTAAATACAATATAAAGACATGCACACTAGACATGAGATTTAAACTCATTTATTTTAGGGGGTCTGGTCAAACTCAATTAATTTCCGTTATTTGAAACAAGCCCAAATGCTGACATTTAAAATCATTTTTATAGCTGCCCATGGAAATGCATTCACAGTTATTTAATACATGATTATGTAGCAAGGCAGTCAGTCTATCCTGAGTCTATTGACTGAGCCCAAATCCTAGGTAGTCATTACATTAAAAATATATAGAAAAAGAGCAGTGATTTAGAAGGTCTCATCAAAATCTTTAAAGAGATATCCATGCTGTTACTGTTCTTGGGAGGGGAGAGAAGGTACTTTTTTTTTAAGAGACAATTCATAAATTCAAAAATAAATGCTATTCACTTTCCTGACTTTTTATAAGATCCTTAAAATTAATATTAATATCAACCCTTGAAAAGAAATATTAAAATTTAATTGAATTCAATACATATTTATACATGACTCTCAACTAGGGAAATTAAAAAGAGCCAAGACTGGATCATTTCTGTGTTTTAACAAGTTTAGTGTACAGTGTAGTAGACAAGCATTCATCTAACCAACATGCTTCTGACTGGGATGTGTGGAGAGCCAAACTGGACCAGGAAAGACTATGCAATTTCCGAGTGTACCCTTGTTAATATGCCCGGGAGTCAAGTGTCTTGAGACCCTTAAGAAAATGTCAGATGGAGGCTTCCAAATGGTGGGTGGAGGGAAATGTGGAATTACTATTCAGTCAACCCAGAGTTTTGGTCACACAAGATGACGAAGTTCTGCAGATCTGCTATACACCCTTGTACTTACAGCCAACTGTGCCGTATTGTGTATGTAAAAACTTAAGAGGGCAGATCTCATGTTTGTGGGTTTTTACCACAATACATAAAAAAATGTTAGATGACCCTTTTTATTTGAGCCATTGTGGAAATGGGAGGGAAAGCCAGTCATTGTAAAACTTGATCATTGTGAAACTTGATCGCAGTAAGCCAAAGAGCTTAAAAGCAGTACCGGATGAGAACAATTCCTCATGTGATCAATAAGCAATTTACCAGAATATCCTAAGAGATAAGGAAGCAGCTGCATTTGACTCTTTGAATAGTTATTTTTTCCACATGAATTTAATTTCCTTCCATGGTTACATGTCACATTACATAGACAATGAGGATATACTGGATAAAATCAGTTTTGTATGGAGGAAGATTTTGGATCCCAGCCTAAACAATATTCTTATCATGAAGCCATGAAAGTGTGACCTTAATCATGCTACTGTTACATGGGTGGACAAGTAAATATAGAGTTGCAATTACATCAGAGTGGGTTGAAGCCGTGCATTACATATCAAGTTCCAACCCATGGGGATCAGCTATACTGCAGGACTCATAACTTATTGATGAACTATACAAGTGACTTATAAATACCGCCATTCAAAATGCAGAAATTACTGGACCAAATGGAGCTGCTAATACCTTATACCAGGAAACTCATGACAATACAGTTCAAAATACCCTTGGATATAGTTCTAAAATCATTCTAAAGACAGAACAACATTTAATTGATTTAAGTATAAATGGGCATATTTTAACACAAATGAAATTTAGTGAAAGATTAATTTAAAAAGGAAGTGTCAATAAGATTATTGCCTCACTTAGGGTTAGAAAAGCAACATCATAAATGAGTTACACTGACAGTAGGCTGTTTAAATGAAGAAGGATAGCAGGACAGAGAATTAAACCTGCCATTGCTTAGGCCTTATCATCCCTGAGTAAGTATTCAAGTTTTTAATCAACATACTTAGAGGTATTTTTAAAAATAAAACAGCATACAGAGAGCAAAATGTAACATATCTGTATATATAATGTAGAATATAATATACTAATCTGTAGTTTAGCATGCAAATATGTATTTATATTAAAATTATATTTTGGTATGTTACACAGTATACAATTATGTTATATATTTATCAGTATAATATTTTATTTAAGAGAATTGAAACTGTATAATCTATAGAGCAAAAGGCTAAATAGTCATAAAGTCATCAGCGTGGCTCTCCCATCAGGCTCTCCCCTCCCCCTAGCTGATGAGAAGGAAGAAATACACTGTGCCAGCAGTCCCCAACTTTTTTGGCACCAGGGACTAGTTTCATGGAAGACAATCTTTCCGTGGAAGTGGGGGTGGCTTTATAGCCTGCCACCAGATGCAGCTTAATTGTCACTTGCCACTCACTGTTAGGGTTTTGATGTGAGTCTGCAAGCAATTAGTTTATTATGGTCTTTGTGCAGTCAAACCTCTCTGCTAATGATAATCTGTATTTGCAGCTGCTCCCCGGTGCTGTCATCACCCCCTCAGCTCCACCTCAGATCATCAGGCATCAGATTCTCATGAGGAGTGCACAACCTGGGTCCCTCACATGTGAAGTTCGCAGGAGGGTTCCCGCTCCTAGGAGAATCTAATGCCACCCCGATCTGACAGGAGGCAGAGCTCAGGGAGAAATGGGAGCCATGGGGAATGACTGGAAATACAGAGGGAGCTTCACTCACCAGCTGCTCACCTCCTGCTGTGCAGCCTGGTCCCTAACAGGCCATGGACCCATTGGGGTCCCCTGCACGTGCTACTTTTAGCAACGTCATCTGTTAGAAAGAGGTTCTTCTTAATTATCAGGATGAAAAATCATTGGTTCAAGGAAAACCAAACCCCAACATTTCTTTCTTAAAGCTCTGCACTACAGAATAAGCTACAATACTGTTAGTTCTGGATGATTTAAATATTCTTGGGATCACTTCCCTCAAAGAGCCTATTTCTTATATCCTAGATTTAAGTTCATTTACTCTTCCAAGCTTCAAAAACTAAGGTATCTAACAGCGGGGCCAGTGGGGCAAGACATGCGCATGGCATATCTATCCCGAGCACCAGTGTTATTCAAAGATTCCAAGCGAAAGCTGTAATTGCATATCAACACGTTGATATGTCACGGCATAGATGGCAAAGAATCCAGGGAAATTTTCTTCCTTGCAATGGACGATTTGCGACTCCACCTGCCTCACCCATCCCCAGCTCCTTTCTCTGACACAGAGGAAACGTGCAGAAAGCTCAGTCTTTCTGGTGCCAAGTTTGAAGGTAATGCCTGGTTTCCTGATAAGTGACACCATGCCCTCACCTCTTCATTAACCCAGAGGGGATGGCATATTCTATGTTTAAAACCTCCCCATTATTTTCTGTGTTAAAAAAAAAATATTAGAGTCTCTGAGGTGTCTTTACGTAAAAAGTTTATGAAATGCCTTTGGATGTGGTGCTAATACATGAATTTCAATTCCCTTTCTCTTCTTTTCTAGGATGGAGACCAGTAAATTACTTGCAGCCTATACCCAGAATCAGTGAGTAAAACTCTCTATAATGTTTGAGTCTTGGATAGCGATAGATAAGCAGAGCAACGACTAGAATATCTGAAAACCCCATAGTGTTGCTTTTGAACGCCTGCTCTTACAAGGAGAACTGTCACCAGAAGGCACTGCCTATGTGGCGTTGTTGGGGGACAAAGTCTTGGAGGGTTGGAGAGAGAAGGACGAAAACCATGATCCTTGCCCTCTTATAATTTACAGAGGAAACCAAAGACTTCTGAGATAGGTTTCAGTTATATCTAGCTTAATGAATAATGAATGTTCATCTTATTTGAAACTGTTTACTTTCTTCTGTTATTCTTTAAAAATATTTAACACTGCCCCGACTGGTGTGGCTCGGTTGGGCGTCATCCTGCAAAGTGAAAGGTCGCCAGTCTGATTCCTTGTCAGGGCATGTGCCCAGGGTGCAGGTTCGGTCTCCTGCTGGGGCATGTAAAATAGACGGCCAATCAAATGTTTCTCTCCCTCTGACGGCCAATCAAATGTTTCTCTCCCTCTGTTTCTCCCCCACTTCCCCTCTCTCTAAAACTAAATTTTAAGATCTTTTTTTAAAAAAAGTATTTAATGCTTCCTGAAGACATTGGGCTTTTTACAGAAATGTCTTCCTCTAAGAATACAATAAAACCTTACTAATTCAGATATTTAGTAATATATAACTTTGACCATTTGACCAAGACTACTATGAAACTGACCTTTGAATTGTGTGCAGACCATGGATTTGATAAGTAGAGGCGACATCTGCAGCTTATTTTAAAAGAATAACTGTTTTCCGGACTCTAGCATATGGTCTTTAGGCAAAAAAATTCAGCTACAAAATGAGGATCCATGCCATTAAGTAGATGTCTCCTTACACAGACTTTATTGGCAAATGATAGTATTGAAAGTAATAAAGCTGCATTGCTTTCCGTAAATTCTGACTCCCCTAATTCAGGCTAGCTTTTTCCTTTATTTTTCCTACCTTTCCAAACTCATTCCAATCTAAAGTTTACTATTGGGTTATATGTGAACACAGTATTTATTACTAGAAGATCAATTTCTATTAACTTATTTTTTAATTTATAAATATAAATTTTAATATCTTTTGCTGCTTATCTGTAACATTGATTACCTAGATGATATAGTGTATTTACTTTTATAAGAAAAATGATGTATCATTCTCTTTTCTTTTTCATGTTTTTCATACAGCAGGTAATTTTTTTTTAATTTAAAACTCAATATTTTCACAAAACAGGCAAGATAAATTCCCAGGATAATAGTGAAGATTTATGATGAGAAAAAAAAATAACCCCCAGATCATGCCTTTCTTGGGCACGTTGAAAAATTGGAACAGTAACTGAATTACCATTCACTCATTCATTCATTCAACAAACACTCAAGGGCCATGCTTATTGCTTCAAGGTGTATGGAGATAAATAAAATTCTCATCTTGTCTCTATCGTGCTGACAGCCCCTAATTTGAAAGAGAAATGAAGACAAATAATTTTTTCATGTGATAGGTGATGTGTTATTCTTGTAAGCCAAGTGCTTTGGGAACATAAAGAATATACCATTATAGCCCTGGCTGGTGTGGCTCAGTGGATTGAGTGCAGGCTGTGAACCAGAGGGTCGCGGTTCGATTCCCAGTAAGGGCACATGCCTGGGTTGCAGGCCAGGTGCCCAGTGGGGGCCACGTAAGAGGCAACCACACACTGATGTTTCTCTCCCTCTCTTTCTCCTTCCCTTCTCTCTCTAAAAATAAAGAAAAAAAAGAATATACCATTATATATATCTAACTGGAAGAATTGGGGAAATATTCATTATAGGTATAACATTTGAACTCATTCTTAAAGAATAGATACAATTTCTACGAGTAGATAAAAAGAAGAACAACATTTCAAACCAGCAAGAGCAAAAGCATGGAGGTACAGAAGTGCATGAGTCGCTCAAGAAAAACAGATATAATTAGTTGTGGAGAATTGAGGGGGTGGGGAAGCTGTATGTGGTATATGTAAAGGCATGTTACTATGAAAACATGCCCTTACTTAGTAATTTAAAAGATTGGAGCTCAGAGAATGATTTATTTGAGAGTCATCTGCAGACAGTTGAAATTTGAAGAAATGGGAATAGATAATTCTCTCATAAACAATTGAGAGAACTTTTAGGAATACAGAATAGAGTGAACTCCCTGAAACAGGTGGAGGAGTCAAAAAAGATAAATTTGATGGTGGATATAAAGAAATTTGAGGAACTTCATGTCTGAGAGCTTCAATTTTCTTTACACTATACTTTGGATGAGCACGGGATGTAGACCAGGAAAACACAAGTTCAAATCCCAGCTCAGCTGCCCGTGAATGATGTCACATAACCTACCTGCCTTTCAGGGTTGTCTTCTGTAAAATGGACACAATAATCACATTCAATTCTTGGGTGGGAGAACTGTATAATGTATGTGAGAGCATGTTCTAAATGGTAAAGCTTTCCGTATTGAGAAGCAGTCTGACACAGTGGCCAGAACATGTGCAGAGTGACCTCACTGAGCTGTTGTCTATAAAATGGGGGTAACAATGCATAGCTTATATGAGTTGTTAAGATGATTAAAAATGTGGTATGTCCAATGTATTCACATAAAGGCGCTCTACAGATGGGACTAGATCATTATCATCCGTGAACGGGAGTTTGTCTTGAGGAGGGAGAAAGACCACAGCAGAGAATGAAAACAAGATGGCGCATGTAAAAATGTTTGTAAGCAGAACTAAGAGCCTGTTCTGAAACTATGGCTTTGCCGGTACAGCCATACCTATGAGCTCCAGAGCAGCCAAAACAGATGATGTGACGGACCTAGAGTTGGGGAAGGTCAAAGCCAGTGCTGCGTCATTGAGGGGAACAATTGAAAAGACTGGTCAGTGCATATCCCAGAAGCTTGAAGGTTGGGTGCTCCAAGCCCTGTACAACACTAGGATGGCAGAATACTGCCTTTTCTACTCAGGGTCCTGGGATCCTGAGACTCTTTTTATTATCAAGGAAGTGATTTGAGTTGCCGAAGTATATCTCCCAGTTATATACTCTTTCATCAGCTAAGTTCCAGCCACAGGATACTACTCAGAGATCCACCAGACCCCTGCTTGCCCCTTCACCCTCGGCTCACAGTCCCCACCCCTGCCTGTTCCCCACCTCCTTTTCCACTTCAGTTTCAGTACTTCCCTTGCACATGAGGCAGCAGAAAAAACTTCTAGCTCCTTGGAATAGAAAACTCAAATTTGAACCAAGTAGAAAAGAGCTAGGCTGCAGGCCAGACTTGTTTCTCATGCCATCAGCATCAGTTCTAGACCTCAGTAGAGAATTCACTGGTTGCAATAGGCAGGACCACACGTCCTCTCACATGCTGGGCAGTGGGTTATCTCGCCGGCCACTAGAACAATGTCCACTGTCCTCTTAAGATGCTTTGTGGACCCCAGGAGAGAGCTGCCGACATCTCTCTTGATAGTTACTAAACTTACCTCAGAGGGAGATTCAAATTGCTAGAGCATGTTCTCAGGTTGCCAGTTGGCTGTAAGGAAGAGAATATAGGCTGTATCTTGCACATTATTGACTCCTGTTTTAATTGATGTAAAACACAGTCCTCATTTGGGAACATGCTTGATTCAATCGCCCAGTAATTATTCATTAAGCATATAATATATTCAAGGTGCTGGCTACTCTCCAAGATCCTTGCCAATAATGAATGTAGGCATCTTCCATAAATAATATTTGAAACACTGGGAAAAGCATGTCAAATTCAGACACAATTTTAGGTTTTGGTGAAAATGTAACTGTAGAAACTCATTAGGGTTGGGAAACCCCAGAGTTGTTTTTTTTTTCTTTCTCCTCTGGCTTTCCTCCCAAAGCCCATTCTCTGAATAGTAACAGGGATCACAGAATTCACCTCTGAGCACCTTGTTTTGTGTACATTTCTTTCAGTCACCTCTGGTAACTCGCAGATGTGTAGATTGTTGCAGAACACATCACATCCTCACTCCCCACACATGGTCCTTCCCTGCTTGGCAGGAGGCGTGCTGAGGTTCACCTGGTCTCTGCCTTCCCCCAGGGTGGGAAGCACCACGGGATGCTTCTCCAGATTCGGTCTCAGACTGGGGATTCTCCCTCCCTGCCACAAACACACACTAACCTTTTCCTGAAAGTGCTGGCATCGCTTGGCGTCGTGCCAGCCAGACAGACCAGAGAGCTCTCTGCAGCTCCCATTTCACTGCCGCCTGGTTTGTACGCGACTTCCTTCTAGATCTGCGGGAGCAACTCACGTCTCAATAAAAACAGACACAAACACCCTCTGTCCATTTATAGTTTCCTTCCATTTCCTTCTTTAACTAACGTGTCTCCCTTCTAGACTCTTTAAACCCCATCTCTATCCTTTGTATATCTCGCAGATACTAGTAACCCTTAGGAGACAGTCTTTTGGTTTATTTCCCACTTAGGTGAAAGAACACAAGATTCATGGCCATCCATGGCAAATTCAAAATCAGGAGTGTGCGTGCAGTGGCCTTTCATTTACCTATTTTCTCGCTGTTCTTTGTAACTCCTTTGTTCACTGAGAAATTATCCCATGAATCCTCGCCAGCAAGAATGCAGTCCAGATTGGAACATCACAGACTTGAGGATCTTGACAAAATGATCGTGGCACCATCTAAAACTTGAATCTTCTTACTCTGGATCCTATGCTTCCTTGAGTCTCCATTTATAGACTGAAAAAAAAAATGCTTTCCTTCTATTTCCTGAGTGGAAGGAATTCAAAATCATCTCTTAGGGGAAGTGAAGTGAGAGATGTTCCTTGGGTTTTCACGAAGAAAATCTTTGGGCAGGGTGTGTGTCCCAGCAAAAGGATATACACAGTCAAGGGTGATGCCTTTTTATTTACCAATAGCATACCCTCTCCCGGGGAAGCAGCGCCACCTCTGTGGAAAGCTGCAGTGGAGTGTGATCTTAAAGGAAAACTTGCTCCTGGCCACAACTTCGCATGTTCAAGTAGACTCAGTCACACAACTTGTGCTCGCACCCTAGAGAGCTGCGCTTTATAGGTGTGTTGTCCGCCCAGTTCCTGGAAGAGAGTGCTGGGTGAGTGTATGCAGTGTCCTGTGCTCATCCAGCTCCAAGAAGGGGAGGCACATCTCCTGTTTATGAGCTCTGCAGATGTCAGAGACGTGGCTTCTGTACAAGTGGGGGCCCCAGCCCCATGCTGGGCATGCCTTGGCATTTTCCAGGGCTCCTCTGTGCTCACCTTCTCTGGGAAATGAGGCGACTTGAGAAGAAGGTGATATGGTATTAGAATCAAGGTCAGGGTTATTATTAAGGTATGAGCGGAAATGGGGAAGTTAAACCTACGTTTATACTATAAGTATCCCTTACTGGCAGCCCTGCCCTTGCTTGTGCCTAGGGACCCGCATCCCATTGACAGGCAGAACATTCTTTTCTGTAAATCCAGGATTACCAAAGCTAGTAGGAAAGGATAGTTAGAGACTTTCCTACAGCCTTTCTGAGTCTATGTGAGAATTAAGCCTTATAAATCTTACAAGAATTGATGAATGTGGTGATATAAAAAATGCAGCATAAACCTTCAGATTCATGGTCTAACAATCTCAACTGAAAATCCCTTTTGCTATAGGATAAAAAAAAAGTACCCTTTGCCAGCCTCACCTACTTTCAGACAGACTTCAGTGTCCAAAAAACTTGAAAATTCTGCACAAACTGATGTTATTAGTCCCACATCCATAAAAATAATCTGTGGAATTGTTGGGATCTTTTCATTTCGTGGGGGAAGGGGGTGCACATTATCTTGTATGGCAATAATTAACAAAGAAAAAGTGGCATCTCATGGTTAATTTAGCTATTGTTTTAAATAATCTCCTGGTACCTGAATTACATGGACATATTATTTTAATAAGCTGATCTGCAAGTGTTTTTCCCCTTCTCATTGAAGTGCAGAGTAATCTAGAGGGTCAAGGTTTCCAATCTTTTTCTCTTGCATTATAATGATCTGTCATTTCCATTGTGGCTACACCCAAAAGTCAATTTTGGGTCTTGTTAATTTCATCAGTGCTGATGAAATTCTTCTCAAAGTGTAACTACTCCCCTTGCTGGTGTATTGTGGTAATGACATTCATCTTTTTAAAAAATCCTGATTCAGAGCAAGGAATGAGGGGGTGGGTTTTGTTTTGTTTTGTTTTGTTTGTTTGGGGGGGTAATTCTTTATGTTTTTGAAACTGCATAAATTAATGTTATCATCATACATTGTAAACCAGGTATGTTAAATTCAATAGAACCAGATTTTTTTAATGTTTCTTATGCCTAGAAAGTAGGAAAATGTTCTGTAAAATGTTTAACATTAAAATTTCTTTAAAATAATAGAACCTCTTAATTTTTAAAATTGAGGTGCCATTTATTTACAATAAAAATGTACAAGTCTTCTTAAGCATTCAATTCAGTTAGTTTTGATAATTGCATATAACCTGTATAATAGCATTCAAACTAAGACATTGAATCCCAACGCTAAATAGTTTCCTTACGGCCCTTTCCAGTCAGGTCCAGTACTCGACCCCACCACCTCCTCCCCTCCCCACAGTTCCTCGTCTCTTCCCCACAGCCCAGGCCACCACTTTTTTACTGTATTTTTTCCATTGCCACTTATCCCCCTTAGACCTTCTCTCTTTCACCTCTACCACCTCCCCTCCCCCTGCAATCACTATTGCCCATGCCCATGAGTTCTTTTTAATTCTGTCACCATAGCTTAGTCTGGTCTGTTCTTCAGCTTCATCTGAATGGATTCGTACAGCATATGCTTTGTAAATGCTCTCCCCACTTACCATAATATGTATGAGATTGTTGTGTGTGCCTGTAGTTAGTCCTTTTTTATTGTTGAGTGATATTCCATCGTATAACTAAACTACAAATTATTTATTCCTTTTCCTATTTTCAACTTTCACATTGTTTCTGAATGTCTGGGCCTATATAAATTAACACTGCTCTGAAAAGTCTTGAACAAGCCTGTGTGTGAATATATGTTTTCACTCCTGTTGCATAAAGACCGCGGAGTAGAATTCCTGATCATACGGTAAATGTTTAACTTTACAAGAAACCCCACAACCATTCACCAGGAATGTTGGAAGTTGCAGATGCTCCTTCTTTTTTCCAGGAGTGAGAATGAAATAGGGTCTCTTGTGTCTGTAATCAGCATGTCTCTGATGATTGATGGTGCTGATCATCTTCTCATGTGCCGCTGCCCATTTGTGCATCTTTGTTGGTGAGCTACCAGTTTGAGGTTTTTCTCGGTTTTACTAGCTCACTTGCTAGTTGCTGGTGGTATGAGTTCACCAGATATTCTGCATTACAAGTCCTTTGTCAGATACATTTATTGTAAGTGTTTTCCTAGTTGGTGGTTTCCCCATTAGTTTTGTTTTCTTTAAAGTTCTTTTTGATGAGCATAAATTTTTAATTTTGATAAAGAACGATACATCATTTTTCTCTTTTATGGTTAGTGCTTTTGAGTATCCTGAGAAATCTTTGTTTACCCCCAGGTTGTGAAGTATTCTGCTATTATTTCAAAAGTGGTAATTACAGCTTTTTAAATTGGGAATAATAATGACAGTTTGCAGGCAGATAAAGAAGCATGTTTATAATGATGGCAACATAGCTGTGTCTGCAGTTTTATGAGTTTGTGGTACTTGTTAATTTTCAAGTGTCTCCTTGATTTATCCTCCTTTTTCTGAGAAGTAGAAAGTAAATTTATAATAGATGTTTTTAGAATTGTCAAGATTGAAGTGCTAAGAAAGCTTACTGTGAAGTTTGAACATCCTATGTATGATAATGACTTTAGATAATGATCTTTATAGTACACGTGATTTGATAGCATTATTCACTGTCCTTGAGCAGTGTCTTCAATTCCAGGGAGCCAGGCCATGCTATTTCTGTTCTGTATCCTCATCTTTACAGTAAGAGGATGACAGCAGATCATCAGGCCTCCCTAATAAGATGATTTGGTGCATATATTGATTTAAATATACAAAAATTTTAATATGTCTTAAATATATGCAATGTATGTTTATGTAATATCCTCATCACCAAGAGCAAAGGAAAGCTCTGATAGTGTTTATCCCTTTGATTAATATTTATTGATTCATACTGCATGGTAGGTACCTGACATGCAGTGGTGAACCCACAGACCAGGTACCAATCTCTAGGGGCTTTCCATCTAAATGAGGAGAATTAGTTAAGTAAACAAAAGTATTGTTTTCTATTTGTTAGATGCTTTGCAGAATATTACAGGGCACCGTGCAGGACAGTAACAGGGAAAGAACCCTGTCTGGGTAGGTAGCATCTAATCAGAGTTGGGTGGAGAGGGACCCACCCGTGTAACAAGTAAGGGAAGAGCAGCCTGCCCAGCAGGAGCAGCACAGATGACATCCTGGGGCAGGAAAGAACCGGTGTGATCCGGGCCAGGGTGGCAGGGTACAGGGAGGGGAGAGACAGGGAGAGGTGAGGTAGGAGAAATGGTAGTGGTAAGACGACTGTGGGGCCTTATTGGCCATGGTCAGGAGTTAAGTTGTTGAAGATTGTCCTCTTCCATGAGCTTAAAGTGAAGCCCATGCTCCTCATCCAAAAAGCAGGAGATATTTATAGCTAGAATAAGGGATAGTAATTAATACTTTTGTTTTAGAGTCCCGGAAGAGTACCTTATGTGTGCTGACTGATAGTACATGCCCTGGGGTGACTGGGTCACTCTGTAGTGTTTACTGAACAGGATTCCTAAGGCAACTGGTCCATAGAAATGTGAGGCAGAGGGAAACACTGACCAGGTGGATTTGGATTTAGACCCCACCTAAGGGGTGTGAGGTGCCCATTGACGGACATGCTGAAGAAGTAGGGAGAAGACCAGGAGTCAGATATTTAAGTTGAGGAAAGTCTTGAAATTATGTCCAGGACTTAGGATGAGACCCAAGGACAACACATCTCATGTACAACCCTCAGATCATTCTCAAGCAGGACATGTGGACAGAACGGAGAGAAACTAGTAGCAGGTGGTCCACTAAAGAGTTTGAAAGAGTTCATGCAAGTTACATAGACTAGTAAAGGAAATGAAAGCATGAAACCAAGAACTGTGTACAGAGACCTCTGCCCTTTGGTCAGGTTTGCTGATTAATTTTCAAGACCAGCCTAGTCCCCTGCATGACTCTCCCTATCACTTGAAGTCGTTTCTGGTCATTAAGAAGTGTGGACAAAATTTGTTAGCATGTTTCCCTCCCCACAGAGTCTCCAAGGGAAGCAAGTAAATGAAATGGGTGCAGGATCATGGTCAGCATCCTCTCTCTGCATCTGCGTTCCGACCATTGTACAGCCAGCCATTAGCCCTTCTTCCTCAAACAAGCATTCCCCTCACCTCTCAGTGAACGGTGCACCCATTTAAACTTGGCAAAATAAAAAGTATGTTTCCCCGATACTGAGGAGACTGGAACACTTCGAAAGAACATGGAGCCTAAAATGCCAGGATGGTGAGCTTGCAGAAGAGCCAGAATGCAACAGTTACAAAGACGTCTGAGCAAAAAAGTCAAGAAATTTTAATACCTTTATTTTAGCTTTAGGGTCAAGTTGGATATCTGCAAATAACAGTAAATAAAACCTAGTTTGGGGAGAAGCTGAAATGGAAACAAATATTAATGAATAATCAACTTTATAGAAGAGAGCCAAAAGATTAAATGTAGAGATATACAAGAGATGAAGGACAGAGTCCTTAGTGACACAGACAATGGAGATTAATAAATAAATGTTTTAAATGGAAAAGAGAGACTAAAAGGCTGATGACAATTAGAATGGCAAGAGAGAAGAATATCACAGAAATAAAGATCAAGAGAACATCTAAAATGTGCTGTTAATAGTGTTTACTGCAATTGAGAAATCTGATTTAAAACAGGAAAAGCTTCCCCCCAGTCTTTATAATGTGTTTTTTTACGGAAAATATTTTTCAATCAATCATTGTTCAATTTAAAAATTGTTTTCAGGTGCCCTGGTCAGTGTGGCTCAGATGGTTGGAGCACTGTCCCGTAACAAAGGTTGTGGTTTGGATTCTCAGTCAGGGCACATGCCTGGGTTGAGGGTTCAATCCCTGGTCAGAGCACATGCGATCCCCATCCAGGTGTGTGTGGGAGGCAGCCAATCAGTGTTTCTCTTTCCCATCAATGTTTCTCTCTCTCCCTTCCTCTCTCCCTTCCTCTCTAAAAACGGTGGAAAAAATGTCCTTGGGCAAGGATTAAAAAATAATAATAATAATTCTTTTCAGGAAATGAACTGTATTTCTTACAAAAATTCTATAGTTCTTGATTCACTCCTTTTGAAATCTAGAAGTAAATCTATAGATAAATGTACTTGTTTCATAATAGAGCAGTTTGAGCGGCTCCTTACAACACTAAATACATTTTTGTTGGTTGGTTGCAACAATATTCATTTTAAAAGATCTATGTTTCTTGAAAAGGTTTGCCACTCACTGTATTAGATATTTTTTATACCTCCCAGGGCTAAATTTGGCAAGTTGATACCACTGCGGGATTGGAACAGAGAACTAATTTCCTCGTCTGACTTTTAAATCAGTTTTTGTGTGTGTGAACTTAAATTGAAATGTTTCGATCAGGAATAAATGCAAGGTGAACGGGCGCACTCCGCTGGCTGCAGTGAGGTGCTCATGTTTTCTCAGGCTCGAGAATGACGGCGTGGAAGCACAGCTCTCCAGTCTCATTATTTAATATTTCTGCACTCACATTTTCTTTATGATGCTACCTATCCCAATCAGAGCTTTTTAATTTCAGGAATGCAGTTGAGCTTAAAGTTTTTATTTCACCAATTTTTTCAAAGGGATTGACATTACCCAGGGTGTGCCTGACCCATTTTTACATAAAAGCAAGAGTTGGCACCCAATTTATTAAATTCAAATTAGCTAGCAGTTGCTTTATGTCTATTATTTAAAAGGTGTAATACCAGGAGATTAATTTTCAAGGAACAAACAAATCATCTGGGTAAATGGAAACTTTGAGATGAAATGTGTAGTCTTCAGGGATCATAAGAAAACATATATACCTAAATTAATTATCAACACAGTGTGCTACCGATACATGCAAAAGAAAGGAGCAACTGGGACAAAGAACCTAGAGTACGGCTCTTAGTTAACTTTTTTAAACTACAGAGTCTGTTTTTGAGTTAATTCTTTGGTGATGTTAGAAGAGTGAAATATGCTCAGATATTTATAGATGTAGTTAAATTTCATGTTATACATCCAGGGCTTTAGGAACAAGCTGTGGTTTTCTTGTTTGACTTTTTGTGTGTGAATTTTTTTATGCCAAAGACATAATCAAGTTATAAAAGTATATTTAGATTAACAACTATTCACTCAATATTACAAGGGTAAACAACTTAATAATTCATGAGTATACTCATGTTGTATATTAGAGAGCTTTGAAATGAACAGTGGGTTGAGCATGTGAAACATGCTCTGGAAATTAGCTTTTGCACAGACTTGACAGTGCTATACACCACACAAATTCATGGACTGAGAAATTATGAACACCTCTTTACTTGTACCGTCGGATGCATTCATTGCGTGTGTCATCAAAGTGCTTACCAGTTCAATCATGCAGTCTTTTATTTCATAAATGACGGAGTTTAAGGGGACTGTACCATAAACTTCTGTTGTACTGTTCCCTGCCCTTCCCCCATCAGATGTTTAATAACCGCCTGCTTACGGATCAACTGCCTGACCACAGGTAAGTACACATGGGTGAAAGAACAGACAACATTGCATTCTTCTCCCCTACATCAACCTTTCTCCTGTGGCTCTGTGCTGGATCCTGGCTCCCTTTCTCTCCTTGGTCATTACAAGCCTTTGTTTGTTTGTTTTTAATGAATTATAGTTTATTGATTATGCTTTTACAGTTGTCCCAATTTTTCCCCTTTTGCTCTCTCCACCTAACCCCCAACCCCGGCTCCCTCAAGCAATCAACCCCACACTGTTGTCCATGTCTGTGGGTCATGCATCCATGTTCTTTGGCTACTCTGTTTCCTTTGCTGTGATTTACATTCCCGTGGCTTTTCTTTAACTACCAATTTGTACTTCCCAATCCCTTCACCTTTTTCACCCATTCCCCCAGCCCCCTCCCACCTGGCACCCATCAAAATATTCTCTATATCCATGATTTTGTTTCTCTTCTGCTTGTTTGTTTATTTTGTTTTTTACATTGAATTGTTGATGGGTATGTATTTGTTGCCACTTTGTTGTTCATATTTTTTTATCTTCTTCTTCTTCAAGAAGTTCCTGTAACATTTCATGTAATGCTGGTGTGGTGGTGATGAGCTCCTTTAGCTATTTCTTCTCTGGGAAGCTCTTTATCTGCTCTTCCATTCTCAATGATGTCTTGGGTAGAGTAATCTTGGTTGTAAGTCCTTTCTTTTCATCACTTTGAATATTTCTTACCAATTGCTTCTAGCCTGCAAGGTTTCTTTTAAGAAATCAGCTGGCAGTCTAATGGGGACTCCATTACAAATCTTTGGACTCTGGAATCCGATAGAACTGGGTTCAACACCTGGCCCATTGTAGGGCCTTGGGCAAGTCGTTTCGACTCCCCAAGCCTTAGTTCCCCTATAATATGATGTATCAGAAGTTGTGGGGTTTGGTTGCTTTGATTCGGTTTTGCTTTGATTTGTTTTATGGGCATGTTTACCTTTCTGTAATGCATGTAGAGAGGTATTTAAAGACTCACGTTTCACAGATGTTTCTAAGAGTGCTACTTGCATGCCACACTAAGAAGAGGGTTATTTCAGTGAATGTATGTGTTGTAGCTGAGAAACCCAAGGTTCAGAGGTTTCTTGTCCTCGGCCCCACAGGCAATAAGTGTGGAGCTGACACACAACCCTGAGGTTGTGGGACCCCAAACCTCACCCTCCTGCCATTCCACATGCCCTGTCTCTGTGCTGGTGAAACATAGAATCACTCCAGGTGATTGCAAGAGAATGTCTGTATTGAATGACCCTTGCGATTACTTCCAGTGTTTTAACATTCATGCATGGTCAAGAACCTATCTTAACCAAGTGCACAAGGAGAGAGGGACTTCTTCCTCCCTGTGTTTCTGAGATAAAAATAGTCTGAAAGAAGACAGTTGAAGTGAGAAAAATATTACGGAACGTGAAAGGCGACATCAGTTAAATCCCAGGGCTAAAAGCCATGGATGCTAGCTTCTGCTTTCAGCTGTCAAGGATCATCTTGTAGATAAATTTATTCCATATAAAAAAAAATATGTATCTCCAGATTTTCTCCAAATAAAATTAATTACTGAGTATGCTATAATTGCATTTAAGTAAAAATCCTAGCAGCCATAGAAATATCTAGGACATCTAAGACATACAAGCCTATATAAAAATTTAAGGTTAAAGAGTGATATTAAAAACGCAATTGAAGTATCACATTGTTACTTTTGCTGGTTTCATTTAGCGTCTATGCTTTCTAGTTTTACCTGCAAGGCTTACGGTACTAAGTGTGTGTTTCTGATACCACCCAAAGTAAGTTACCGCGGATTTGATTCTGTCGAAGGCATAAAGAAAGGAAAGGGAAAACATAAAGGAGACGAGAGAATACTTTCTCGCAATTCAGTAATGTGAAAGAACTTCAGAGGTTGTATTTTGTAAGATACTTTTTTAAAAAAGTACTTGATGGTACTCTTTTCAAGAGAGCTACCAAATAATAAAAGCTTACTTAACTTAATTTTCCACTCCAGTGCTCCTCAAAGCACAGACCAAGTAAAGTACCCTCAGAGATTGCATGCCACATGTCAGAACTTTATTACCATACTCCCTGGCATTAGTTTGCCCATTTTTCTGTAATATTTTAATTCTAAACTGAAGGAAGGGAAATTTTACTAGAACCTACATCTCAGTTGGGTGACTACTCCATTAACCCAAAGATTGGTGCTTCTTTTGTTATCAAAGGGCTCTGAACAACAAGTTCAAATCACCCAGAGTTTTTTAAGTAATAATGCCTGCAGAATGCCATGCAAAGAAAAAGATGAACATGCAAACTCCTCCCCCCAACCAGGAGTTACTTCTATAACCTATTCACAGCTGACCAAGGCCACCAATTCACGGAATGGATTCCTTGGGCCCCGTGTTAAACTATTGCAAATTTCTCATCCATAAAATGGAGTGCACTCCCAGCTGGAGAGGAAATTAAATGTCTCTAAGATCTTTTCAATGTTAACATCTTGAGATTCTATGATGGAATTGGAGTAACATATATACACAAATTGAGACAAAGTGTTAGTAGAATGCAACAGAGCCTCCTTTCTCCCTTGATATTTAGAGCAAAAACCTACCTGAAATATGCAGGTATGTTCCTGTATGTGTAAGAGAGGAGCACAGGAAGAGAGGCTCTTGCAAGAATAAAAAGCCAAGAGCTTCTCACAACCCACATCTGCAGAATGAAGGGCCACTGAAGATCGACACTCTTTATGGTGGCGCACAAGATACAATCAGAAATACCAGTATTGTGGAGTAGTCAGACCTGGGCTGGGCGTTAGAGGAATAAGAGAGCAAATGAGGACGGTAGGGAAGGAAACAGGTACCGAACGCTTGGGAGGTGGTTGAGTGAAGGTATTCCTCTTGGCCTAGACAGGTGCTTGTTTCACACCTTTTTTTTTCTTTTTGCCAATTTATTTTCACTTTTTGTAATTAAGTGTTTTCCACTTGAAGAAACTTCTGCTCAAAACACAGTTTCTAATCTGAAAGATTTAAGTTGTGTGGAATTACAAATTATGCAAAGAACTACATTGAATAACATGCCATGTTTAAGAGGGACAAGTATAAGTGAGAGGATAATGCTTTTAGGATTTACATCTGATATAGTACTTCAACTTCTGACTAAGTGACTCTCATTGCAAATACTGAAAAGGGCCCATTTGTCATTCAGAAATTACATCTGTAGTTAAGTTGTTCTCTGTAATAATCATTTCATGCTGCCCCTGGTTCAAAATTGCATCCCCTACACCCCATCTTCCTCACCTCTCTTCCTCCAGAGCACCTGCTTTACACTCCAGAGAAGTTAACAGAAGCCAACAGCAGAGAACTAACTCCAATATCTACACCAAACCCGTAAGCACTTTTCTCGAGTTCCCATCCTCTCCTCCCCTGACCCTCTCTGGCTACAGTGGAGGAAGTGGCCCCACCTGCCATCAGTGGTGGGTTCCACCTGAGCTCTGGTCCCATCTGTTCTGTCCTCCTGTGGACTTCCTTGAACGGGTTACGTACTTTTTCTCCCGAATCTTCAATTTCTTTCCGTCTGTGGTTGCTTGCTATCAGTATTTCTATTTTCTCCTTAAAAAAAAATAGAAGTCCTCCCTGAATCCAGGAATCTCTTCTGACTATAGCTGTTTCCCCATCTAAACAGAGCCATCTGCTTTTTTCCCCATCGCCCGTCCCTTTACTCCCTGTCCATACCAATCTGGGTTCTGTCCCCACCACTCCACTGGCTTGCTTTGCTCACCATGCAAAGGACACTTTGCCATCCGTCTGACTGAACCGGCCTTCATCTCATTAGTCTCTCCTTGAAAACCAGGTTTTCCTCCTCTTTTCATGAGGGTTCCTTCCCCCTCCCTTTAAGGAGCTGTTTTCTTCCATCTGAATTTTACATATTAGATCCTTCTTAGCTTGGCCCTAGACCCAATCTGCCTTTTTAATCTGCGCTCTCTCCCTGGTGGTTTCATCCACTCCCATAGACCGGCCTCTCTTCCCCAGGGCCTCTCTTCAGAACAGCAGAGCCCTATACCCAGCTGCCTAAGGCTGCCGTTACTGCACCCTCTCAAACCTGCCCCTTCTCCCGCATCCCTCATGGCAGTCAGTGTCGCCTGATTGCCCCTCCTGGAATCTTGGGACTTAACACTTTCCTTCTTTCTTAGCTCACATATTCAATTATCAAGGCCTATCGATTTTGCCTTCAAAATAGATATCGTGCTGTTTCTTTCTATGCTTCTTCATCCACCACCATCTCACTAGCTGTAGAAACAGCCCCTAGCCGCTCTCCCTGTGTGTCTGCCCTGACTCCTCTCTAGCCCATTGTCCATAAGCCAGAATGAACTTCACCAAATGCAGATCCAGTGTGTCATTCCATAGCCTGAAATGTTTCGGAGTCTTCCGAATGTCCTTGGAATAGAATATAGACGCGTTTACATGATCTCACATGATCCGCCCTTTCCCTACTGACCTCTCTCCCTCCACTTCCTGTTACCCTCCTGCCCCATTCACTCTTCTGTTGTGCTGAGCTTCTGCCAGCAGCCTGACCACGGAGCCTCCTTCCTGGTGCCCTGTCGTTCTTTATCCCTGAGTATCTCCCCCCACCTCATTGCATCCCTCCTCACCCCATGACTCTGTGTTCAGTATCACTTCCTCCAGGTCCCCATTAAATATCACTTCCTCCAAGAAGTTCTCTGGTCTTCCCAGCTCCTCTTGACTGGATTTGTCAGCCCTGTTCGTGGCCAGCTTAACACCCTCTACTCCATTGTACAGTCACCACAATTGTAATTATGTAACTATTTGGGTACTTCTGTTTGACACACCCTGCCAACCAGACTGTATTCATCCCTGAACTTTCACCAGCTAGTATATTTCCTACTGTATAGTAGGTCTCAAAAATCTTTGTTGAGTGAATGAATGACAAAACTTCTTTTTTTTATCCTTTCTAAGATCTTCTTTCTAAGTTAACATACAGATTTCGTCCCATCTTGTATGGAAAAACCTGAATGAAAGGCAAAAACATTTTTAGTTCTGTTTTGGTCCTGGTGTTAACCCATTCTATGAGGCTGTCTGCTCTCTCTCTTTTTCTCAACTCCAAAGAGGGACTAAGAGAATAATGAATAATACAGGGTGAATTTAAAACCACTGGTACACTGCATTATTCTCACAGTGAATATCAAAGGGCTTTGCTTCCACTTGTTCAGAGCCTCGTGGCTCACACAAGTTGCTGAGTTGTCAGTGCCGGGCCTCGTAAGCAACACTGACTGCATCAGGCTGCCTCTCCATGGTGGGCGCCCTTCCTGACTTCTGGTGGCCCATGTTTTCCTTTTCACAGATGTGGTACAGATTGGGAAATTTATATTCCATATTATAAATATGAATTTTGACCTCATTCATTTTCTATGTTTTTAATTTATGTTTTAAACGTGTTTTTAGTTGTAAGTAGCTAGAAGTACAGGGTTCAGCACAAATAGTGCCCCTTTTTTATTACAAAAACTTTTATGACAAGATCATAAGCATGTAATTCTGTAACAGAACAATATCACACTCAAGCACACCATATGTCATTTTGGGTGAAATGTTCAAATTAAAACTATAAATTATTACACTCATATCATTACCCTACCAACCACATTCAAGCAGGCCTTACTTCTGCCGGACCCTGTGTATCTCAATAACTTAGATGCCTCTGGCCAGTTGAATTTTGATATTTCTGCTTCTGATTCTCTTGGCTTTATGAGATTATTAAAACCCCGAATACACAGATGTAGAGCTGTGTTATCCTGATTTCGATTTTGTAATGATGGCGTTTTTTATTATGTCCACACCCTTTTGTGTTATCCCTTCTACATCTAACCAGAGAGATGTACTAGGCAGCATGGTCAAAAGTGTAGCTGATGATCCCAGAACAAAGCAAAGCAAACTGGCCTGCATGTAACTACCACCTAATCTCTGACTTCTGGGATACTGTGCTTTGATCAAACAGGCTGAACACAAAATACCTACACACAATTGGTAGCACATAGCCAGAAAGTCATTCATTCATTCATCTAGCCATAATATAGGAATATCACCTGTATGGCAGGCATTATATATTTAATAAATAAAAATATATAAGTAGTTTTTTTTTAAATTAACACAGTGTTTTGGTCAAATCGGGGAGGTATTATGTTATGATTAAATCAAAGGAATAGCCAGCTATTAAAGAGTAATGTCCAAGAAAAGTAATTTAAATCTGCCAATGCTCCATCATCTCTCAAAGGCAAGGTCACACTTAGATGAAGGAGGCCTAAACCTTTTTTGAGAGAGGCCCACGTTCACCAATACGGTTATTTCTGCCACCTATTCTCTGATGACTGAAGTACTCTTTAATAGAGGGTAGCCATTTCGTGACATAATTGAAGGGAATACTTAAGCACAGAGATTACACAATGTCAACAATTCACATTCTGGTGCCAGGGACTAAAATGAGAGTTTCTGCACCAGGGAGACTGATGCAAGGATGGGAACTGTGTGTGTCAGACTTGGAATTTAAAGAGGGTGAGGCGAGCTCCATGGAATAAATGAGAACACGCATACGCATGCACACACAGAGCGAGAGCTGGAATGTTGAAAACACACTGTGCTCTCTTGCCTCCTTTCAGGCTGTGCTTAGTGTTGTCACGACAAGCTCACCAACTCCGGAGTCCTGCTCATTTACCACTGTCCTGTTTGCAAGCACCGAAGCTGCTCCACTTGGCCTCGCTGCTCTCACTTGGTCCCAATCAGTGAGATTAGACCATCCCACGCACCTTTTTGTGTGACAGGTTAAGCAGAAGTAATGTCCAAAATTGCAGCAATTCCAGGAAGCCTGAGAAGCAGTCATGTAAAGCATTTGAATCTAGAAAAGGGAGACAGGGTGGCAAATCTTAGTACAAAAGAACAGATCTGCCACTGGAAATGGGACATAGTTTTCAGAAACAGTCGTCACAGCAATATATGTGACCCACTAGGATGCTATGAGGGTAGGGAACTACAGAGGCCTGGATATGTCAGCCCTACCTAAAATCAAGTGAATGAAAACTAGATGACACCACAGGCCACGTGGAGTTACGGTCAAAATTTATATGGCAGGGAATGCTGTTTTAAACTCGGTTCACAATCCATGCGTTGCCAGAAAAGTTTTCAGAACAATGAAAGTACTCACTTGCCCCAAATTCGTTGAAATAGCTTGACTTCTATGAATATAGCATACCCTCCCCATGCCTGGGGTGTCAGTTTCAGAGATCTCTGAAAATAGATTCATCAATGAGCTTTTGATCCTGACCAAAAAATAAATATGAAAAATTAATAAAGCCTAGAGCAGTTAACCTCTTTCTCTTCAGGGCGCTGGCGAAAGTCTATTATTCTGATTACATCAGAGAGAAAATTCCAATTGCAAACTGTTCCTTTTAACTTCATGCTAATCAGTTTTCCTTTTAAGTAGGTCTTTAAATAGGTGATGGAAATAGAACTAGAACAGTACTGAGTGCAAATGAGGAAAACCAGAAATACATAAAGCTAAAAGTTCTGAATATAAGAATTAGAAGCAATTTCTCTTACGCAGCTATAGAAATATAAATAAATAAGCATAATTGGCCCAGGTTCTTATTCAAGATCAGTTACTAGCTCAGTGTTCTCTCACCTTGTATCCATCCCAGAAGCAGCTAAAATATTCAACGTGCTTCCATCAATAGTAGTGGCTTGGGGGCTGCAAAGGCAAAGCTATTCTCTTCCTCAGTGTCTCGGGTCCCTGGACGAGCCCGGGGGTGTGTGTCTGGGAAAATCAGTTTCTCCAGGAGATTTTGATGCCTGCCCTGGAGAGCTGCCCCTTCCTGCACTGAGACCAATTGATGTGATTCTTCTGTGCCTTAGTTTTCTCATCAGTAAAATGAAGATAATATGCCCAAGAACCTATAAATATATAAAATGATAATACAAAAGAAAAGTTCGAATATCTCCCGTTTGCATGTTTTCAGATAATCTGTCCAACATGGTACAACAGAACTGCGTTGGTTGAATGTTCCAGTTAAGCTCTTGAGTGTTAGGCTCTAAACAGAATCTAAAAATAGCTTTGATTAGAAGTAAACATGGTGCACAGTCTATTTAAAGGTCACTGTGACTGCTCCAGAGCATTTTGACTGTCCCTGCCAAATATTTTTAAAAAGAGAATAAAAGCCATTGGGTTATATGTCAGTGATTGAGCTCTGCATCGTAATGACCCATTTATTAAGCCCTACATATAGGCAGACGTGCTGCTAAGAACTTAACTCTTATTTAATCCCCACACAGCCTTCCACTATTATTCCCATTTTACAGATACAAAACTGATGCTTAATGAAATGACACAGCATGCCCCAAATCCCACAACACATTGCTAAATTAGTATTTCAACCTACATTGTTATGATTGCAACGTTTTTTCTCTTAGCTACTGTGCTGTGGTTGTAAGACTCTCAGAAGCGGTCAGGAGAAATTACAACTGAAAGAGAGTCGTAGAGAGACACATCTTTCCTTCACGGGTGCGCTGCCACCCTTACGTTCTTTCACAAGCTGAATGAGCAATAATATGTCAGGAATCTGAGTCTAAACATAACTTAACAGAGAAGGAGAGGCAAAATGGTATAACTGAAGGAAACCTGCTCAATAGGGAACCGTAGCTTTTTCCAGTTGCAAATTAATTTATAAATAAGAACAGTAACTCACTCCTCTGGTGCCCTAGACCCACTCAAGAAACTTTCCTCTCTCCCTAATTAAAATAAATTGATAGTAAGTTGGATGCCTTTTCCCTGAGAGGGCCACATTTGTGCTGGGAAAAGGAAACGTTCAGAACAAAATTACTGTGAAAGATTTTAAAATTGGACTTTGACACTAGGGGGCACTTAGGGATATAAAATCAGCATTGTCAAAAGTACTTTCCGAAACAGAACAATTACTGACATATCTTTTCAAGGAAAGAAAAAAGATCTGATTATAGACATAAGAATTCAGGACATCTTCGCAGGGACTATTTTTAGGTGCCAAGCTGGTGAGAAAAGGAGCATTGAAAGTGCACACAGTTTTGAAGTTGGAAGTCCTGTCTTCTGTCTTTCACCACTGGAAGTAGAAATGTGGTGTGAAGGGAAAAAATAATAAAAACCAGAAAGAACAGTGGGGAAGAAAACCTTCATCTCCCTCAGCCCCTTTCAGTGCTGTCTCTTGGTCTCTTTCTCGCTGACCTTGTCCCTTCTTTAATCTTTTTCTAAGGTCATTTGCTCCAATTATTCAGTCTTTATTTTTGCCGGCCTCTCTTTTATTTCACTTTTCTTCCCTTATACCCAGTGTTGTTCTTCTGCTTTATTGTTCTTCTCTGTTTTTTTCGTTTTTTTTAGCTGTGAGATGGTGTTCTAGTTTGGTTTTTATACCTATTTTGTAGTATTTTTTCCTCCTTTTCAGATGATCACATCCTCATTTTCTTAAGAAATCAATGAAATGTGTTCCTAGGTTCTGTTTTACCTGATAATAGACAATGTGTTAGAAGCCAGAAGAGAATAGTTTCTCCCAAGTACATGGGGAGAAAAGTAACAGTGAAAAACATATTCTCACATTATAGTCTCTTACAGGACACAAACAAGCCAAAAATAAAAATAAAAAACCTATTTCATTGTATATATATACAAGGCTAAAACCACAGATTGAAAGCGAAAGGTATGGCCAGAAAAACTTGTTTTTGTCCACATGACCAAGCACCCAGCTTAATTGATTTTCTTTTCCAGATTCACCATTTCCTTGGGTTGCCATGTGAGCAGGCTGGAAACTACATACAGCCATGAACCGTTGTCTCTAGGGGCCATCAGATGCTCAGCACCACCTGAGAGCAAGCGCGGGAGACCTTCAATTGCCCTACCCCTTCATGTGAGGGGAGAAACATCTTCCCGCAGTGTGCACCCTATCTGCGGAAATTACCCTGCAGTGATAATTAAGAAAATAATTGCAAATACAATTTACCAGGTCCATGCCCATCGTTTCATCCTGTAAATTGAAACACTTCATCCACTGACCTAGTTTGTGAGCTTTGGGCTAACCTCCCATGAGTGGTAGATCTAGGTCTTCTTGAATAATGAGGTGATGGTCTGGGACTATCAGGAATTTGATTCCTGGTTCCCTTGGCTCACCCTGTGGTCATGGGAAAGCCTACACATCCTCAGTGTTTCTGGTAGGAAAATGATTAATATAATTGTTATGTTGATTGCCTTAGAGATTTGATTTCAATAAGCCACTCTTAGCACCCAGCTCTGCCCTCAACCTTTAAATAAATTTTTTATTCACACAAACAATAAATGTTACTTCAGATGCCAATTCTCACAAAATTATTATTTCGAACGTGTTGGTAGGATATGTTAATTTTCTTACTTGTTTAAAACTAAGTCAAATCAGAAGACATCCATCTAGTTATAAAAAGGAGATAAATTAATTTTAATCTCAGTTTTTTGACTTAGCAAAAGATTTTTATTTTTCTACATGTTTACCATTTGACTGCTCCTCCCACCTGGCACTACTCCACTGACCTAACTTCTCATTTTATATATTAATTTATATAATGATTAATAATATTGTGCAACTCCTTGACACTTCTAGGAAGATAGATTTTGCTTTCGTAGTACACTGTAATATATTGCGTTTCTTTTTTTTATTCTATTTACTTACTTTTAGAGAGGGGAGGGGGAGAAAGAGAGGGAGAGACACATCAATGTGCAAGAGATACATCAATAGGTTGCCTCTCACACGCCCTCAACTGGGGACCTGGCCCACAACCCAGGCATGTGCCCTGACTGGGAATCAAACCAGTGACCTTTTGGTTTGCAGGCTAACGCTAAGTCCACTGAGCCACACCAGCCAGGGCATATATTGCATTTCTATATCACATCCACTCCGTAGCTTCTGGGAACAGCAAGACAGTCCATGACTGC
Source organism: Carollia perspicillata (assembly GCA_004027735.1). NCBI lineage: Eukaryota > Metazoa > Chordata > Mammalia > Chiroptera > Phyllostomidae > Carollia > Carollia perspicillata. The sequence continues at coordinate 1,736 of PVKM010012528.1, read as the reverse complement.
AAAGAGCTGGGTTTTCGTAGCAGGAGCCTATGAACAGACTATCCTAATGCAGGACACTGACAGATTAGAATATGTGCAACCGCTGGAGGAGCTAACACTTTACTCAACAGAGTAGTCATTTCATCCAGGGCTGATGACCCCTCAGGAAGATATACAGGAAGTTTGGGAAGACAGTTAGTTGTCACAGAAATTGGAGGTCACTGCCATTTAGGGGAAGGGACCGGTGCTGCTAGACGTCCTTCAATGCACAGGTCAGTTCTGTCCAACAAAGAACTGACTGCAGTTGCACATGGCTTTTTGAAATCCTAGTGAACATTTTTGCAGTCAGGTTTATACAATAATTCAGTGACACCTGATCCTTATTCTATCTGAGATATAAATACAAAGAAATTGTTGCTATCTTAAGAGGCATTAAATTTTCCAGAAAGTAATTACCGTTTAAAGCAAGGAGAAACTCTTTTTTATTTTGTTCGCTTTAACCAAGCATTCTTCCTTTGGCAGTTCACATCACCAGCTGCTGATTTGGGCATTTGAAATACTAATATTTGTCTGTATCAGTTTGGGACTGTTTTTGATACATTCATTGTTGTAGGTGTAGGCTCAATCCTCTTACTATTTCATTATGCCTTTTTGGTAGTCTTATCTAAGAACTTACATATTGAAGTTCATATTATTTTATTATAACTGATTGCTCTTTAATTCTCCTTCATTATAATTGACTTTTTAAAATACTGAGTGCATACAAATTTTTAATAGCTTTGGGTTTCCTTTTAAGATAGCTGCATCAATTAGGTATCACTGCCTAATGAACCAACCCAAAACTCTGTAGCTTTAAACAATCAACATTCATTTAGCTCCCAGTTCCATGGTTGGTATTTTAGGATGGGCTTCCTCTTGACTCTACAGATACCTTGAGAGCTCAGATAGTGATACTGACTGGACTTTCTCACATCTCTGGGCTTCCATCGGGACAACTGGGCTGCCTCAGCTCTGGTTCGTGTCCCTCATCCTCCAGCAGGCTAGCCTAGTCTTGGAGGATGAGACAGGGGTCTCAGCCATGCAAGTCTAGGCTCAGATCTGTCGCACTGTCACTTCCTCTGTATTCCATTTACCAAAACAACTCATACGGTCTCCCAGATTCAAAGGATGGGGCAACAAACCATCATTTGGGACAAGCTACAAAGTCATTTTAAAAGGGTACGTGGGTACAAAAAGGAGAATATTGTTTAACAACAGCTGTCCACAAACATTTGTTAACAAAGAATGTTGGGTCTAATTGATAGGTTTAAGAACTACTACTATAGTCAAAGAAGAAGCAAGGGAACGGAGGATGATCAAATTTGCACTTAAAAATATCATTTAGCAGCTTATAAAATATGGACACATGCACAAAACAGAAATAACAAGATTATTGCAATCTCCTAAGAGATTTAAAAAATAAGACTGATGCAGACCTCTGGGTAGGATTCTGAAGTGTGTGTGCCGGTGGGGTGAATGGGAACTGAAAGCTCACCTACATTGTTTCCCAAGCTGTGGGCCCCAGCTCGGGGCTGAATTAGCTCAAAAGAAGGGGCATCTTTTTCTCATTCATCCATCCACATTGTGTCTTTACTTTGTCAGCCCCGAGGGGGACTTTTCTAAAAATGTCTTTCCCGGAAGCAGCGTTTTGTTACTAGTGCAGGGCTCTGTATGTACTTAGCCTTGAGTTCAGAGGCTGTGTTGCTCTCACGATTCCA
>PVKM010012527.1:0-31528 GCA_004027735.1 Carollia perspicillata | reverse complement strand
GTGGGACCCCAGTGAGTAAGTTCCTTAGGGAGGGAGGAGGAGTGAGGGGGTGGGCTGGACCAGGAAGGGGCTCTGTAGGAGGTGAAGATAGAGGGGTCAGCAGGCAAAGGAAAGGAGAGAAGGGGCAGCTGGAAGTCAGGGAGTGCACTGTGTGGAACCCAGGGGAGGAGACATTTGGGGGGGCACTTGGGATTCACTGAATGTTTAGTTGTTTGTATAAACTGGATTTGTTTATCCATTCATCTGTATCCATGGTCCCCGGGACTGTTTTTACATGTTGGCTATTGTGAATAATGCCGTCAGCATCAGCGTGCAAATATTTGAGTTCCTGCTTTCACCTTTTTTGGGTACATAACCAGAAGTGGAATTGCTGGACCATGTGGTAATTCTATGTTTAATTTCTTTTTTTCCTTTAAAATAATAGGTTTTATTATGTTGAAGTCACAAATATTCAGCTATGTTTAATTTTTTGAGGAACCACAATGCCATGTGGATTTTTTTATGGATTTGTTTTTAAATGCAACTTTAAGATGTTATTTATTTATTTTTAGAGAAAGGGCGAGGGAGGGAAAAAGAGAGGAGAAGAAACATCAGTGTGTGAGAGAAACACTGGCCGGTTCCTCCTGCAGGCCCCTAACCGGGGAGCCTGGCCCGCAACCCAGGCACGTGCCCTGATTGGAATCCATCTGTCGGTTTGTGGGACGACGCCCTACCCACTGAGCCACACCAGTCAGGGCAAGGGCAACTTTAAACCACTGTGGCAACATGATCTGATTTATTTATTTTTTAATGTATTGATTTGAGAGAGAAAGAGAAACACTGATTTGTTGCTCCATCATTTGAGGCATTTATTGGTTGCTTCTCGTACGTGCCTCGACTGGAGAGCGAACCTGCACCCTCAGTGCTGTCAGGATGACACTCCAGCCGACTGAACTACCTGGCCAGGTCCTGGTTTAGTTTTACAAGACAACTCTGCCACGAGGTCAAGAATAGATTGGGAAGAGTGGTGTAGAATAAAGGCCAGGAGACCAGTGAAGACATTATTGCTGGGGTGACGGGGGGACCGAGAGGGAGAACTGGCAGTACTTGCTGGTGGACCGACTGCAAAGGATGAGGAAAGGGGAGCCTCCAGCACGACTCCTCGGTTGGAGCAGCTGGAGGGGTGTGGGTACAGGGTGCTGGCATGGGGCGGCCTGGGGGTGCAGCCTGGGAGGAAATCTGGAGTTCCGCTTCAGGCATGTTTGGTTTGTGGTTCTGTTGGACAGCCGAGTAAAGAAGGCAGGGCCTGGAAGGGGCCATCTGCATGTTGATGAGACTGAGGAAGGCGTGCGTGTCGGAGGTCACAGGAGTCTTACGGACGCCAGTCCTGGGGGACGAAGCTGGGCTGGTGTGGTGGGGCGTCAAGCTTAAAGGAGGAGGCTGTTGTCTAGGGGACGGAAGAGAGTACGATGGGTTCCCCGGGTCTCCATGCTCGGCTCTGGAGCGTGTGTCCAGTGGGTCCAGCATATAAGAAGACTGTTGCAGGCGCATAACTTAGGGGAGTTGCCTCACTCCCCTAGAAGGGCCTGCACTCGGGTCCCCAGCCCCCAGGTTCGGCCCACCCACCTCATCCTGGAGGAAGGTGTGGGAGAAAGGCCTTGCTGAGCTCAGGCCCCCCTGAGGTTCACAGCTTAGTGCTTTGCAGCCTCTCGCCACAAAACCCACTTCCTGTGACGTTTTGTCCCTGAGTTGTCTCCACCATCATGAACTTCCTGTGAGCCCAGTTAAGCGAGTTCTCTGGGGAGACATCAGCCACACTGAGAAGACGAGGCTCCTGGTTTGGGCTCCTCCTTTCCTTCTGTCAGAGCCAGCACTTGGAGATACCATTGGGTTATGAGTGTTGGAGGTCCTTGGAGGCAGGACCCAGACCAGGCCCCTCCCTGCCCAGGGTAAAATCTGGCACCTGGGCAGTGCGTTAGCAGGTGTTTACTAAGCGAGTGCTAGGCTGAGGCTGCCAAATGAGGCTAATTTTAGTACATAAACTCTGGGGACAATATTCCCTATTTCAGTGTTTTAATTTTCATAGAGAATACTAAATAAGAAAGTCAACATGAAAGCACCTACTTTAATTACTGGCACATAGTAGGTGCTCAAGTATCAATATTTGAGCCTTGTGTGTGTGTGTGTGTGAGAGAGAGAGAGAGATAGACCACCCCCGCCCCAAATTGATTCCAGGCCCCACGGTTTGTACGGCACCATGTTCAGACCAAGGCCGATCCTTAGCTCGAACGAGGGAGGACACAATCATACGTCACACCTGCCCTCCACCTCCACTTCTCGACACTGCAGGCAACTCCGTTCTGCACGGTTAGGGACAGAACAGTGACATGGATAAACCCGAGTCACAGTTAATAAAACACAGTGAGATTTGGAGTATGTTTCAGGATGGGTTGCTTCAGAATGTAGCATCTGTAGTGCTCTGAGGGCTTCAGACCCAGTAACAGGGCAGTGAAGTAGCCCTGATTCAGAGGGACTGAGAGCTCAGCGGAGACGCCCCTCCCTTCAAAAAGCCTTCCGCACCCCAGATGCAGGATGGCTTCCCCGCTGCAGGCTCTCTAAGCCCTGCACTACCTCTGGCAGGTCACTGTCCCCTGGGCGGCTGGGCTCACCACTGCCTGGCCAATGGCAGGCACTTGGTACATGTTCTTTAATTAAAAAGCTGCTTGGCACCTTTTTGTTTCTTAAAAAATTGTACACGCAGAGGAGGTCGTAAAGAAGATTAGAATAAGACTCCCTGCGGCTCGCTGATCCAGGAAGTAAGACATCAACACGTGTGTCCTACCTGGCAAACTTACCCAGAGGAGCCCGGGAGGCAAGGAACCAGACCCTGAGGAAGGACCGCCACAGCGGCCCGGTGCGGAAAGGGGAGGAGGCCGGAGTCTCTGCTCTGAAAGGTGGTGGCTGAAAGGGTGCAGAGACCGAGAGAGGCATCTGAGAGCCTCTGTCGGAAGTTCATGCTTGAATTTAGATCAGAGAAACACAGCTCTGAGATCCTGTCGTGGACATGAGAGAAGGTGCCTAGTGGGGAAACGGGTGCAGGATGGACACTGCAGAGCCCACGTCCTGGCACGGTGGGCTCGACCCCACGCAGCACTTCCTCCTTCCACCCCTTCCCCCACCGTCTGCTTCCACGGAACTGCTCCGTGCGGTAGGTGTGGGAGGGTTCAGAATTCAGGCCTGCTGGAGGCCTGAGAGCGCCAGGGCTTGGTGCCCACGGGGGATTAGGCTTGCAACAAAGCGGTGAGCTGACCACAATGACACTGTCCTTTCCAGAGCATTTGAAGGAGCAGCTGGAGCAGTACGTGAGGCAGCTGCAGATCGTGAGGGTGGTGCGGCAGGAGAAGCGGAAGGGGCTGATCACGGCCCGCCTGCTGGGAGCCAGCGTGGCGCAGGCCCAGGTGCTCACCTTCCTGGACGCCCACTGTGAGTGAGAGTGCTGGCCTGGGTGTGCTCGGTCCCCTCCCCGCCCCACACCCTGGCAGGACCGAGAGCTGTGGCCAAGGCCCCTGCCTGCTCCGTTCCAGGAGTGAAGGCAGTTTGGGACCCGCCCCAGCCTTCCCTAACCGTTTCTCACTCCAATCCCAAGGATGTCTTATTAGACACACACAGCCCTGAAACAGGCGGCCACCCCATAACTGCTGGGAGTGAACCCTGGAGCCCCAGACTTTCCTGTTCCCCCTGATCTGCACCTTGCTCTGAGCTCAGCCCCCAGAGAGGCCTCCGGTTACTACTGGAACCGATCTGTGTGGGGCTCTTCCTGTGGGGCCACCTGGAGCCGGGAAGGCCTCCCCCTTCCCCCAACAAAACACCTCCCACCATTGTCAGGGACAAATGACTTCCCTAAAAGCAGGGATGCATATGGGGGAAAGCCCGAGACCTGGGTGTCAGAAGACCCAGATTTCCTTTCCGGCTCTGCCGCTAGCAAAGCTTCAGTTTCCTCATTTGCAAGATGGTGAGAGGATACCAACCTCACTCGCCAACAGAATTATTACTCTGAGGCCAAATCAAGTCGTGTATGTCACTGAAGACCTCAAAGGGCTAGCAAGTGAAAGGGGTTGTTCGTCCACAACTGGAGCTGGAGCTGGAGGGGCAGATATTCCTGGGCGAGAGGACACCTGCGTCTGCAGCCCCCGCTCGGGCAGGGAGGGCTGACTCGGTGGATGGGCTGGGAACCCGAAGGTTCCCACGCAGGGCCTTCCCTGTGCTTCTGGATCATTTGAATGGACCATGGTGCTCTTCTGAGACCTCTGTTCCCCCCTCCAAAGCCGCCTGCCTCTCTAGATGCGGGGAGGGGAAGGTAGGAGGTTCTCGGGAGCTCTCTCTATGATCTGTATGGCTGTGGAGCCTGCCTGTGTTTCTCTGCCTACAGCTAGGAAGTGAATGGAGAGTTCTCTTATCCTCCCGGGTCTCCCCACTGGCCTGGGGCATGGGCGCAGTTGTCATCAGAGCCCTGACAGCTGTCTCCTGGTCTGGCCTGCAGGTGAGTGCTTCCACGGCTGGCTGGAGCCCCTCCTAGCTCGCATCACCGAGGACGAGACAGCGGTGGTGAGCCCAGACATCGTCACCATTGACCTTAACACTTTTGAGTTCTCCAAGCCCGTCCAGAAGGGCAGAGTCCATAGCCGGGGCAACTTTGACTGGAGCCTGACCTTCGGCTGGGAGACTCTACCTGCACACGAAAGGCAGAGGCGCAAGGATGAGACCGACCCCATCAAGTAAGGACCACGGCCTGGTGAGCCCCCGACCTGGCCTCCAGGGTCTCAGACCCACCCACCCAGCTCTGGGGCCCTGGGCCATCTCAGGTCAATATTTGTTAGGTGCTCTGTCAAGCACTTGACATATTTTATTCAACCCTCACCCCCTATGGTTAGCCTGGTTTACAGGTGAGAACATTGAGGTTCCTAGTACAAACAACTGGCCTCAGACCATGCAGCTAACGAAGGGTGGAGCAGGGGCGCCCGTGCTGGCCTGTCTGACCCGGCACCTCTGCTCCTGACCATGGCACTGGGCTGCTTGCTTCTACCTGCACTCACTGTGTGCCAGGCACTGGACTAAGGGCTTTACACGCTTCATGCCATCTCCTCTTCCCTACACGTAGAAGGCCATGACTGGTGCTGGCAGAGGTGCTGAGACACAGTGGGTAGTGGCCATCCGTGTGTAGCCATTGTAATAAGAGGGGTGGCGGGTGCTCCCAGGTCACTTCTCCTGGAAAAGACTGAAAACATTTAAAAAATAGAGACAAGTGTCCTGCAGTTTGTAGCAGTTGTCCTGAACTTTCTTGGGAAAGGGCCAAATATTTCAGGTTTGCCAGCTACATACAGTCTGTTGGGTAATATCCCTTGTTTGTGTTCCCTTTTTTAAAAAAAAAAATACTTTATTTATTTTTAGAGATGGGGAGTGGGGAGAAAGAGAGGGAGAGAAATTTGTGGTTGCCTCTCGCATGCCCCCTACTGGGGCCCTGGCCTGCAACCCAGGCATGTGCCCCAACTGGGAATCGAACCAGCAACCCTTTGGTTCACAGGCTGGCACTCAATCCACTGAGCCACACCAGCTGGGGTTGTTTATGTTTCTTTCAAACAATCCTTTAAAAATGTAAAAGCCATTCTTTGCCCCAGAGCCTCACATCAGGCCAGGCCAGTTTTGGCCGCAGGGCCGTAGTTTGCCAACCCTCGAGCCATCGGGCGGCTGTGTGGAAGCTTACCCACTGTCTCGTGCCCACCTGGGTCAACCCCCCTCACACAGCTCCCCTGTCTTCCCCTCTCCGATTGCCTGCCGGTGCTGCTGGGGACGACAAGTTTATTTTAACAGTGTCTCTGCCAAACTGAGTTGGGGAGTGACTTTCAGAGCATCCTATTATTATCTACCACTGGTTCCCTATACTGGCCAGGAAACCTCAGGGTCAAGTGAACATACAGCTGGGTGGAGGGAAGCAGAGGTGGGGGCACAGTGAGCAGAGAGGAGGGGGGGCCTGAGAGGAAGAGAGCTGGGGAGCTCTTCCCCTTCCACAGGCCGCGATCCTGAGAAAACGCTGCCCAGAATCCAATGGGGAGGTCGCGGGTGGGCACTGCAGAAGTAATCCCATGAACCCTGAACGGCCCACGGCGCTGTCTCCATGAGGAGGAGGAGGAGCAACAGAAAGGGGAGAGGGGAAATGAGAAGGCAGGAGGGAGAAAAGAAATGAGAACTGTTGGCCTTCTGCCTGTTTCACAGATGTCTTTTGTTTGGTCTGTAAGGCAGCAAAGCCCCCCTCGCCCAAGCTGGGGGCCAGGCACACAGTGGCACAGCTGGGGACAGGGCACCTGGCCACCACCCATCACTGACATCCCGGACTCCAGTGTCCAAGGACCATACAGCCGGGAGATAAAGCCCCAGTGTTTGAGGAATGAATCTGCTCCCTGGTAGCATGCACGGTTTGCCCTGGGCACTGTGCACAGGCCCCCCCAGCAGGCCCGCAGGCAGCACCCCCCATCCTGCACTCTGAACGCTAAGGAGGCTGAGAGGCGGGGTCAAGGACCCAGAAGATCCTAAGAAGTGGGCCAGGAAATACAGGGTGTCGCCTGTTGGTTGTGGGTCTGCAATGAGGTTCCCTGTGTCCTCAGAGGGTAATTTGTCCATGGCTTCTGGGTCAGAGAGACCTCTCAAAGCCGAGGGGCAAGCCCAAGTTGGGGAGACCCTCAGGAAGAAGTCGACTAGGCCCAAAGTGCTCATCTGGAGGCCCAGGACTTTCTGAGCCTTCCTGGGCCTTCCTTGGGCTGGTTTGGGACCTCTGGGTCAGAACCAGGAACAGAAGGCCTGTGTGAGCATGAGGGTTTCCCAACTGAAATTTCCTCCAGAAAGCCGCTGCCGGAGCCAACTTCAGGGTGCAAGGGCAGCCACAGGCCAACAGCAAGGCCGGGCTCCTGTGTAGTCACTTTGGCAGATCATTCCAGTGACTCTGACCAGCCCCTGCTGTGTGTAACTAACTCACCGGGTCGTCCTGGGCTTACAGGGATGGTATCTTTCTGCCTATTTGTACCACAAGAAGAAGCAACAGAAGGGGGCAGCAAAGCCCCATCCAGGCGCGCCTGCTCAGGCACAGCTGCTGGCCAAGTACCTGATAGAGGGCGCCGGCTCCCCCAGCCCCTGCCCACCTCAGCCCTTAGCCCACCCACTGCCCCCACCCGCGGGCAACGCGGAGTCTGGATTCTAGGAATGAGATGTTTTTGTCAATTTATGTTCATGGGGGTCTGTGCCCCCTGCTTTTTGTCTGGAAGCCAGAATCTTTCTGTAGCCTCCAGAGGCTCCCTTCAGTACAAGCTGAGCTTTTGTCACCTCATTTCCTACTCTGTTTCCAGGAGTTTCCTCTGTTCAAAGCAGCTGGCAGGTTTTCCCCAAAGCTCGTTCAGTGTTAAGGACCGGGGCCGGACTCTCAATAAAACCACGGCTTTCAGGGTCCCCCAAAGGGCCAGGGACCCTGAAAGAGAATGGGACCAGTTGAGCTCATAATATTCATTCATTCAATTATTCATTCATTCATTCAGTTATTTCCAAAAATAATTTCACATAGTTTCCAATAACCAAGCGTCTATTATGCTTTAGGAACTTTAGTGCCAAAAGGCAAACAAACAATGTAGCTTTGCCCTCCGCCAACAGACTGAGCTCCCAGAGAGCGGGGTCTGGCTTTCTTATCTCTGTACGCCTAGCACAGGCCTGGTGGCTCGTAGTTAATACGTCCTTGGTTGAACAAGCGAATGGGCACCTTTTAGGCGAGAGTAATGAAAATCACAGCTCTCCTGGATGTGATTCCTAGCAGGTGAAGAAGACACAATGAGAGCTCAGTGAACGTTTGCTAAAGGAACAGGTTTGTGGAGGAGGGGCTGGACATCCCGGGAAGGGGGCTGGGTCGGTTAGGGGCCGTCAGCAGCGCGTCCGCACGGGTCCGCGCCAGGCTCCCACGCCTCCTCCCCCAGAAGACACACCTGCTTCTCCCTCTGTCTCTCCAGATCCCCGACGTTCGCTGGTGGCCTCTTCTCCATCTCCAAGGCCTACTTTGAGCACATCGGTGCCTATGATAATCAGATGGAGATCTGGGGAGGGGAGAACGTGGAAATGTCCTTCCGGGTGAGAGTGCAGAGGGCTTCGAGGGGGGCACGGCCTGAGAAACCTCTCAGGCAGCAGAGGTGTCACGCCTGGACCCGAGCTGGCAAGGTGGCTGTTTGCTGCCATGACTGCGCTTTCCCTCCGCTCCCCTCCCCGTCCCGGCAGTAGGGCTTTGGGGGTCAGGCTGGGCAGCGTGAAACAAGGTACCGGGCGGAACTCCTCAGAGAGAAGGGATAGTAGCAGTGACAGAAACGGGACGTCTGGGGGCCGGTGACATCTGTCATGGTGTCTGTGGGAAAGGACTAGAGCTGGATCGAGGGCTTAATGGTAGAGGCCCCTGGGACAGATGAGTAAGCAGTCACTACCCTTTTTCTAGAAAACTCAGGTTCCCCTTTCCAGGTCGGAGGACACGAGCCCCGGTAGTCTCTAGAGTCTCCCTTCCCTGTGCTCAGAAAGCACACCACACTGAAGGGGAAGGTGGTGGCCCGGATTCTGGTGGCCCCCAGAAGTCTGAGGGATCCCAGGAATAAGGCAAGTCGGGGTTAGGTTAGGAAGAAAGGATTGCCTCTCGTGAAATCCGCACGGGTTCCCACACCAGTGGAGGGGTAATTAGTAAGTAAATGAGCTCGTTTGTGAAGTCACCTCTCCCAGTGCCTGGCACATACTAAGCACACCTTTCATACTTGCTGTTCCCATGGTAATGCATTTCTGTTGCTGCTACACTAAGATGAACAACACACCTCCTAGTGGGAACCCTAGGCAGAGGAGACACAGGTGGGGGAGCTCCTACAGAAAGGTCTCCGTGAGCCTCCGACCTCTGTTCAGTCTCTCTCCTGAGAAGCCAGTGTGCTACAGGTGACGCACAGGCTACCTGGCAGGTGCCTGTCCTTGCTATGATTAAGGCACTGATGCTCGCGTTTCCAGGTAACACCTGGGGGAGCTGATAAAATCACATTTTCAGGTCAAAAAGCCAAGTGACCCGAGCTCAAAGTAGGTACAGATACAAAGTTAGCCGAACTGTCTTTTCTCTAAAATGGGCCCTGGTCACCCTGTGGACCCTGCAAATTTCTGTTTGCTTAAATCAGAGTGAAGCAGTAGAGAGCTCGGGAGTGTGCCGCCACGGCCCAGGGAGAAGCCTGGTCGCTGTCCTTTTCTTCCAGGAGGGAAAGCAGCATTTCCCTGAGTTCTTGGACCCGGGGTCGGGGGCTCTGGGAAGAGAGCAGAGCTACCTGGGGGGAGATCATTGCAACCAGCCCTCCGACAGCCCCGTTCTGTTTCCTCCTCTGGCAGGTGTGGCAGTGTGGGGGCCAGCTGGAGATCATCCCCTGCTCTGTGGTTGGCCATGTGTTCCGTACCAAAAGCCCCCACACCTTTCCCAAGGGCACCAATGTCATTGCTCGCAACCAAGTGCGCCTGGCTGAGGTCTGGATGGATAACTACAAGGAGATTTTCTACCGGAGAAATGTACAGGCAGCAAAGATGGCCCAAGAGGTGAGAGGAGATGGTGCTCAGGAGGCAGGAGGCGTCTGGACGGAGAGAAGTGCAGCATCAGCCCCTGGTCGAGGGCTGAACGGTAGAGGCCCCCCCATGGCTACCACCTGGTGCTTCCCTTTACAAGCCCTAGACCCGCGCTAGAGCCCAGGGACGCTAGAGGAGGAGGGGCTGAGCCTGTGTCGTCCCTGCCTGGAGAGCCCCAGGATCTTTTAGGAGGGAAGGGCAAGAAGTTTGGAGAAAGACTCTTCCGGGAGGACTGGCTTTACTCTGAGAGGCGCAGACTGGGGCTGGGAGGAAACTGGGAAGTGACAGGAGAGGAGGGAGCGAGGGGCCTGGGGGTGGGGGTCCGAAGCCAAGATGGGGTTTGGGATTAGAAGTGAGGCTGGGTCAGTGGCTCCGACAGGTCCTGAGCAGGAATGAGCCCGAGACCCGTTCTGGGAGACAGTGACCCCGGGAACTCGACTGTTTCCACCCAGACAAGAAGGTCGAGGCTAGTGGAACTGACCTTCACCGGGCTGGCTTCGTTGACAGAAATCCTTCGGTGACATTTCTGAACGACTGCAGCTGCGAGAACAACTGCACTGTCGCAACTTTTCCTGGTACCTGCACAATATCTACCCAGAGATGTTTGTTCCTGACCTGAAGCCCACCTTCTACGGAGCCGTGAGTCTTGAGAACCATCCTCACAGAGGCCCCTGGAGAAGCTCAGGACCACTCACCCCACAGAGATGACAGACAAGAATTTAATTATACTCCCCACACTCCTGTATCCAGAAGGAGGACTCCGGGGCTTCCAGAGATGCTAAAATCCTCATGAGAGAAAACCCAGAAGCAGCGGTCCTCGCTCACCCGCATGAGAATCATCGGGAAGGAGCTCAGCCACAGGCTGCTGGTTCCCTGGGGCTGGGCTGGAGCCCGGACACCGGCATTGCTAATAAGTCCCCAGGTCTGGGGCTGGTGGTCTGGGGACTCACACGTTGAGGGCCTGCACTCATAAGGCAATTCCCACCTGCTGAGGGCTTCTCCCAGGGACCCGGCAGCCTGGGAGGTTGCCCAGCCGGCCTCTGGGCTCTGCATCTCACTTCACTACTAACTCCAGGCATCTGGGTTAATGAGGAGAAGAATCAGAGGAGAAGTCTAGTTATGCAAATTTATTCCAGTCTGGGCCTGAAACCATGAACTGCAAAACTCCTGACTGTGCTCTCCTGGTTCCCCTTTCTGCTCACTGTTCTGCAGATAAAGAACCTTGGCATCAATCAGTGCCTGGACGTGGGTGAGAACAACCGTGGGGGGAAGCCCCTCATCGTGTACCCCTGCCACGGCCTCGGCGGCAACCAGGTACGGAGCCCAGCCCTCCTGGGGAGGCCCAAGAGAAGCCTGTCTCTGGGCATCTCCTCCCTCAACAGGGCCCCTCTGTCCACTGAAAATAGTCCTTTCCTAAGGTCTAGGGTGGGGGATGTCCAGAGGGAGGAGGAGATGCCATCCCTGCCCTCAGAAAGCTCCCAGTCTGAGGAGGAGTGCATGACACAGACAAGATGTGAATTCTGAATCCGGGACACCGGAGAGCACTGGGCATCAGCGCTGGGTGCTCGGTTGGGGCGGAGGGGAGAACTGTTCCTCAGAGCCGCTTGCTGGAGGGTGCCACCCCCTAAGTGATGTTAGGGGGAGTGTGGGAGGCTTTTGAGCACTTTCCCTCACCTACACACAGCTTCCATCTTCAGCACCTCCTCTGCCCAGAAACTACCGTTCATCCTACCACCCAAAAATTACCCCAAAACAGCTACCTCCAGACATCCCAGTCATCTGGTATCCTGAAACTCTACTCCATGCCCCACAATGAACCAGCTCTTCCTGAGGAGTAACTAGTAACCTCCCCAACCCCAGTGCCTCCGTCTGCCCTAAATGCCTAGCGTTTGGTGAGGAAGAAGCAGCTGAACCGTAACTGAAGCTGTGTGTGTGTGTGTGTGTGAGATTCTAGAGCAGTTCCCTGCACCACCAGCCTGCACAATGATTTCAGGCGGTGCACTGGTGAACCTTTTCCTTTTACTAGTAATCTATTAGCAAAAGAAGAACTAGCACATCAAACATGGGACTTCACATATAATGCTGAAAATGAAGCTAAGTTAAAACTTTAACTAAACAAAACATAGTAAGTAACTAACATTCTAGTATAATCCAGATACGGTTTTTAAAAATCCCAAAGGTGACACATGAATGAATTACTAATGTCCTGGCACCCGCTCCGCTGCCTCCCCGGGAGGCTCCGTGGTTGGCATCTCAGGGCAGACAGCTTTGGAAGGTGGCAGGCAAACTCTGCCTGACCCCCAGACCTCCTCTCGCCTTGACTTCTAGTACTTTGAGTACACCACCCAGAGGGACCTTCGCCACAACATTGCAAAGCAGCTGTGCCTACATGCCAGTGCCGGCAGTCTGGGCCTTCGGAGCTGTCAGTTCACTGGCAAAAACAGCCAAGTCCCTGAGGACGAGGAATGGGAACTGACCCAGGTAAGTCAGCCCCAAAAGCTCAGTATCAAGAACCTAAGGTCACCGCCGCCCCCTCCTCATTTTTTACATCTTATGCCTGAGATACCAGGTGCTGGGTCAGCACAATGTAGAAAGTGTGGCGAGTGTGGGCTTGGTCACAGGCAGGGTTCCCAGGGCTTAAGAAATGTTTGCTGATGGCCAGTTCTGGCTGACATAAAGATAGGGTCGGGGGTTATGGTCTGTGGCCAGCTGTGTCATAGCTCAAATATTTTTAGATTGAACCTAAGTGACAAAAAATGAAGAGTCACCCATGGCTCCTGCCTGGCCTGTGCGTGCCAGGCACAGAGCTACGCACTCACACACATTGGCTTATAATATTTCAGAGGCTCTTCCCAAGTAGGCAGCGTCCCATTTCTACAGATAAGCCAACTGAAGCTCAGCACGTTCGTGACTAACCCAAGACCCATCAAGACCCATGACTAATAAATGGCAGGCCTGAGATTCAAACCCAGATAAGTCAGACTTGAAAGCGTAGATTCTTTCCATTACAGCACACTGCCTTGGGATTTATAAGGTAACTTCTACAGTGCTGGGCGCAAACCAGGCCTCCCGCACCCTGTGAACCTCTGCACGCTCCTCTACCCGAATCACCCATCGCTGGCTCCGGGGAAGAGGAGCCTAACCTTGGGGATACGGGGAAGGGAGGAGTAGATAGGGTACGAGGCAGAAAGGGGAGGTGGGCAGCAGTGGCCAGGTCTTTAGGACCGGCCACGGGAGGAGGCAAGCCCTGAGAGCACTTTCCAGTCAGCTCCAGGTCCCTCCTCTATCCAGCCACTCAGGCTGAAGCTGGGCGGGGGTACCGGGCACCAGACACAGTGGAAACTCAGGAACGCACCCCATCAGAGTTACTACAGCCTTGACCTAGGAGCACTGTCACAGGGCCAAGGCCGGGCTGACTGTTTGCTGTGTCATCTTCTAGGACCAGCTCATCAGGAATATGGGATCTGGTACCTGCCTGGCGGCCAAGGACAAAAAGCCCGTCATGGCCTCCTGCGACCCCAGCGACCCCCGCCAGCAATGGCTCTTCATCTAGGCCGCAGATCACCCCTGGTGGGAGTTCCCACAAGCTTCTCAGGAAACAGGGTTTTGGGGACCCTGGTATTTGGGAACCCACTCATCAGCTTCTCTGTAGGCCTTAAAGATGGAGCTCCAAACCTAATTCTGGATGTCGAGGCAGGACCTCCTACTCCTTGCAGCGACATGGGGCCGTTTTCTTTACGCTGATGGGAGAGACTGTGAGAGCACGAGATGCCTGGCCAGGAGCTTTCCTTCTGCCCGAGATACAGAGACTCCCGAAGCAGAGACAGCTCCCGGACAGGGCCCGAGGCAGCAATGCCGAATTCAAGGAAAGGACTCTTGCAGCCACATCCTGCATCCTGGGCCCGCAGCGCACCCGGCGACACAGTGCACGCCAACAGAGCGGCCCCTGTGAGGGGTCTAAGAGCGTCTCCTTTGCTTATCGTACCCCAATCTGTAGAGCCGTTTATGGAAAGTGCCCTGACAGGAATCCCTTATCTTACTTCATCTGACAATAACTCTGTGAGAAGGGCAGGACGGGACCCGGCATGCCCACTTCACAGATAAGGAAGCTGAGGCAGAGAGGGGTGAAGGAGGCTCTCTCTAGCCCCACAGCTAGTGGATGGCTGGAGCCAAGACTGAGGCTTGAACACTGAACCAGGGCGCCTTCCACCACACCACAAGAACACTAAACAACTGGCCATCAGCCTGCCCACTCCCTCTTCTCTCCCTTCTGGTCATGTCTGGCTGGCTGGTCTCCACAAAGCTTAGAACAGTGGAGCCGGGTAGCCAGGAGGGAGACCATAACGCTCATGGAGCCAGTGATTCTCAGGTCTAAGTCCCAGAACCCTTTTTGTAATGCCCCGTGTATGATGTGATAAAGGGCAAAGTAGCCCTGCGTGAGACTGAGGGCGGATGAGGGCGGTGCCCCTCAGCCCCTGACCCTCTTAAGATTCTCTAAGACACTTTGAAAACTGTCACTTTAGCCCAGGCTTATCACTTTCCTACTATAAGACTGAGGGCGAACGAGTGAAGTACTTTGCCCAAGGCCACACAGCAAGGCATTGGCAGCCCTGGGGGAGGGCCCAGATAAGGCCCACAAGAGCCTCGGGAAGTCTGAGGAATCAGGGACAATGCATACTCACACGTTACCGCGCGACTGGCCTTGTCTGCTGTGCTCACATGAAGTCCCCACGTGGACCACTCCTGACAATGCCTGTCAGCTCTTCTCCCAGCAAGTTGGACTCCACACCCAGACACAAGTCCTTCCAGGTCTTTCAGTAGCAGGCTGTCATCTCAGGCATCGCCACGTGAGGGCGCCATGGGACCACAGCTGCCTCTCCTTCCCAGCAACTCATTACTCCGGGTCTCCTAAGTTCCCTGAAGAGCCCTGTAGAGGAAACACTTTGGAGTAGCCCACCCAAAGGGGGAAGGCAGGGCATAGCCTCTCCCAGGATGTGGCCTGGAGTGGGAAAGGGGAAAGGTCTCCTGAAAGAAAAGAGAGTTGGACGTGAGATCCCCAGGGAAATAAAGGTTTTATGACATTGGCATTGGATTCTTTGTCCTTTATTGTTCCTTAGCTGATCCTTTTGGAGAACCAATTGGTTCAGGCTGCGAAGAACTACACACGTCTGAAAAGTTCCGTCACAGCCACTGGCTCTTGTTCCCAGACATCCCCTGGCCCCCAGCGGAGCCTCCATACTGGGTGTCAAGGCCACGTGGACTTGAGGAGTCGTAGAATGAGGCTCTTCCCTGTGGAACTCAGGCTGTAGCAGGGGAAGCGGAGATGGAAGCGCGTCACGGGGTGTTCAGAGATACGTCGGCTGAGCTAGAACAATTCCTCCACTTCAGGGAGTCAGGGGAGGCCTTACAAAGATGATGTTTGACTTGAGACCTCAAAGGATGAGTCCTCAGGTGGGAAGGATTCAATGAGCAAAGACCTCATACAAGAAACCATCTAGCACGAGAAGAGTCACAGAAGGACAAAGGCACAAGTGGACCTGGGGAGCCAAGAGGACATCAGGGGGAGGGAGCAGTGGGCGTAGCTGCTGGAAGACCGAGACCACGGCGCGACCCTCAAGGCCATTTGTGCCTTCACAAAATATATTTAAAATGACGTTTTATAATTGCATTGGTATAAAGATGATTATAATCCAGACTGATGGTATTGATCTTATTTCTTCTGGTTTTAAAAGGAACTAAAACATTTTTGTGGGTCCTGGGTGCTGTGCCCGCTGTGCCTGCTGGGTAGGTCAGCCCCTACAGGACAGGGGCACGGGCCCCATTGGAAAGGCCTTGAGTGTCACGCCAGTAAGTCAGCTGAGCCACGGTTCCTGACTAATCCTAGCCCTACTCTTGGTTGCATTAAACATCCGATCGTTTGTCGGGCAGTGTTTGCCATTTATCCCAGGATCTCTCACACAGTCTATAACGTCCCCCGACAGCTCTCCAGCCCCATCTTCTGATAAATGCCCCACCAAGGTGCCCTGATGTGGTTCCTCACCCCCACCCCAAAGCAGCACAGCCTCCCTCAGGGGCAGTCAGTTCAGAGGAACTCGCAGGAAGTGGGAGATGCAGCGGAGGAGAGAAGAGACCACACGACGTGCCTACAGAGTAGGCCCAGGTTTGGGGGCGAGCAGAGGACCAGGGAAGGGAGGCAGTGAAGAGGAGGGAGCGAGCACTGACGGGTGGCGGAAAGGCTCAGGAGCCCGGCCTCACGGCCTCTGTTCAGCCAGCGCGGGCCTTGCCCTGGCCGGGCATCCGCACCCTCCCTCCACAGCCACCCTTCTGCCCGCTCTCGGAGCTGACCCGAGACCTTCCAGCTTCGATGCCAGCCCTGCGCCGCTGTCTCCTGGCTCCAGAGGCCTCGTACCTTTCTTAGCACTAAGCGGGTGCTCCCCTGTGGGGACCTGTCTCCCACTGAGAAGTACTGGTGCCATTGCCAAAAATAGCTAACTGCCCCAGAATGTATTGTTTACTTATTTTTAATTACAAAGTAATTCTGTGGAGAATACAGAAAAATACGAGTTTAAAAAGCGAAATTTATCTCACAATGCTGTCACACCTGTCGATTCGTTCCCCAGACGTGATGACTTTACAGCTTGGTGTAAACACTTCCTACTGTTCTTCAGTGAACCTACAAATACACATGTACACAATACCATATGGTTTGCAACTTGATTTCTTTGTTAAGAGATTTTATTTATTTATTTTTAGAGAGAGAGAGGGAAGGGAGGGAGGAAGAGAGGGAAAGAAACACCAATGTGAGAGAGAAACACCAATTGGCTGCCTCTCGTGTTCACCCCAGTTGGGAACCAAACCTGCAACCCAGGCATGTGCCCTGGTCGGGAATCAAATTGGAGACTTTTTGCTTTATGGGATGTTGCCCAGCCAACTGTCCTTGATATTTAATAGATCAAAGACATCTTTTCATGTCAGTTTATCTAAATCTAACTCATTCTTTTTAACAAATGCATAGCATTCCATGATATGGTTAAATCCAATTTCTTTCACCTTCCCTTACTGATGAACACTTAGATTTCCCCCAGTTTTGCATCAAATTTTTATGATAAACTATACTGTAACCCACATTCTTGTACATTTATTTTTGTGCTTGTGTTTATTTCAAAAGGATACATTCCTAGGATTAGAATTGCTAAGTCAGAAGAAATGCCGTCCCTTGAAAGTTAAGCCAGACTTCTGGTCAAGATGGTGGAGTGGTTAAGTGCTGTGCTCACCTCCTCCCATGGCCACAAAAAGTATGACTAGATTATAGAACAACCACCTGAATCACCTGGAGACTAGCTGAACAGAACTCCTGTAACTAAAAACATGAAGAAGAAGAACCTGCTAGGAGACTAGCAGAAAGGGTGGGGACTTGCTCCCACACCCATATGTGGCCGTTAAAAACTGGTAGGAATGCCCTGCTGTGGAGGTCCCCCATGGAGGAGCAAGGGGCTCCAGCACCACCCCAGGCTTCCCAGCCCAGATCACCAGTGCTGGAAAGAGGAGTCCTCACCACAGCTGGCTGTGAAAATCAGCAGGGGCTCAGTTCTGGGGAAACAGGGCTGCGATAGACCCAGGGGTCCTCTTAAAAGGCAAGCTACCACATGCAGAGTTCAAAACACTGGACACTTGATGAACTTAGGTGAAGAACAAATTATCTCAGTGAGAACTTCAGCAAAGAGATAGTAAACATAAAAAGGAGATTAAAAAAACATATAAAAGAACCACTCACAAATGAAGAAAACAACTGAAATGAAGACTACATAAGATAGAATGAACATCAGATCAGATGACACAGAGGACCAAATCAGCGATTTGGAAGGCAATGCAGCTGAAAACACCCACTCAGAACAGCAAGAAGGAAAAAGAATAAAAAAGAAATAAGGCCGCTGACTGGTGTGGCTCAGTGGGTTGAGCACTGGCCTGCAAACCAAAGGGTTGCCGGTTCAATTCCCAACCAGGGCACATGCCTGAACTGCGGGCCAGGTCCCAGTGAGGGGCATGGGAGAGGCAACTACACACTGATGTTTCTCTCCCTCTCTTTCTCCTTCCCTTCCCCTCTCTCTAAAAATAAATAAGTAAAATTGTAAAAAATGAATAAATAGAACAGAAGTAATATTAAAAGATATTGCTAAAAATACTTGTTTTACAAAAGAAAGAATTCTCACTGACAAAGGCAAACATATAATAAAAGCAGTGGACCAACCAACACTAAAGCGAGTACAAAGGTTAAAACGCAAAAGTTGGAAGCTCACACGTAATTGCAAACACACACAAAAGAAGTTAAAAAAAATGATGACAAAAATATAAACACAGAGGGCTTGAGTAAAAATGGCAGTGATTTTAGAATGTATTCAAACTTAAGTGACTATCATCTTAAAATATACTACCATAAACATAGCCTGGTGTATATATATAAAGCACATGGCAACCACAAACAAAAAAATCTACAAGAGATTTGCAAGAAATAAAGAGAAAGGAATCCAAACACAACACTACAGAAAGTCATCAATGTGTAAGAACATGAGACAGGAATAGAGAAGGGTTACAAAAACAATCAGAAAACAACGAATAAAGTGGCAGTAAGTACACACCTCTCGATAATTACTTTAAATGTAAATGGATTGCATGCTCCAATCAAAAGAAGAATGGATAAAGAAGTGGTCCACAGACACAGGGAAATACTGCCTGGCCATAAAAAGGAATGAAATTCACCACTTGTGCCAACGTGGTGGACCCAGAGGGCACTAGGCCAAGTGAAGTAAGTCGGACTATGAAAGACGGCACCATATGATCTCACTTATATGTTTAATCTAAAAACAAAATAAATGAACAAATAAAACAGAAATAAGCCCATAGATACGGAGAACAAACAAACGGTCGCCAGGTGGGACCGGGGTTGGGGGCTGGGAGGAAAAGCTGAAGGGATTAAGAAGTACAAACTGGCGGTTACAGAACAGTCACGGGATGTGAGTGCAGCACAGGGAACATGGTCACTAATACATAATGACTGGGTGTGGTGTCAGGCGGGTGCAAGGTTTATCTGGGGGAATCACTTTTAAAAATATATCCTCACCCAAAGACGTGTTTGTTGATTTTAGAGAGAGGGGAAGGTAGAAAGATCAATGAGAGAGAAACATTGATCAGTCGCCTCTCCTACACACCCAGACGGGCAACCAGACCCACAACTCAGACACGTGCCCAGACTGGGAATTGAACTCGCACCGTGTCGGTTTATAGGACAAAACTCCAACCGACAGAGCCACACCAGCCAGGGCTGCAGGATCACTTCTGAAGTTATCTAAATGTCTAACTACTATGCTGTGCACCTGAAACTAAGATAACATTGAATGTTGACTACAATAAAAAAAAAGATTTTTTTAATTTTAAACTTAAGCCAAAGCCACTATGCCTACCCCTAATAGTAAGAATAAAAAAGAGTGTGACCAGTGTGGGAGATGATGCAGAGCATGTAGATTAGGTACCGATTGTGAGGGTGTTAAATGCAGTCCTAAAAAGTTTGGTTTTTAAGCTAATACAGACTGGACTTCTCTGGGCTAGGCCATGGATATAGAGATGGATGTGATATCGGCCCTGCCCTTAAAGGTTCACTTTGGAGTATCTGATGTTAACCTAAAGGTCACACCCCCCCCAGGAGGCCCTAACTTGCAGGGGTGTCCAACCTGCGGCCTGTGGGCCACATGAAGCCCAGGATGGCTGTGGATGAGGCCCAACACAAGATTGTAATCATTCTTAACACATTACGAGATTTTTTGTGATTATGTGTTGCGACGTATTTAATGTGTGGCCCAAGACAACTCTTCTTCTTCCAGTGTGGCACAGAGATGCCAAAAGGCTGGGCGCCCCTGACGAAAGCCTTCTCTTGAACTCCTCGTCCCGGGGCTGGAGCTGTCTCCTCACTCTCCAAAGGGGTGGGGCGGTGGCAGGAGAATGACAAAAGTTCTCCAGCCCAGCTGGCCCACCTCCCCAAGCTCTACCTGTGTCAGAATGCAGGGTCCGACTGGAGAGGGAGCCCTCCAGGTTACCCGAGCATCACCGTGCGATTCTCCTGAATGGCTCAAGGACCTGAAAAGGCGACCATTTGTACAGAACTCCTCCTAACAGCTTTTTCCAGGCCACCCCTGCACCTGCAGGCATGAAAACTTGAGTTCTGGAGTTCTAGGGACCTGGCGACTTTGCTGCTTCCCTCTGGGCTCCCCAGCTTCCTGGCTTCCCTCTGCCTACATCACCACTCCCCCCACAGTCAGCTGCTCTGGGGCCTCCCAGCCGAAATCTGCTGCCTGCCGACTCTGATGGGCAAAGCCTTTCATCTCCTTCGGGATGTGCCCGCCCCTCACCTCTGCTCCCCCTGCCCTCTACCGCCATAACCCTCAACTTACCTCCCTATCCTGAGAGCTCCCCCTTCTGACCCTCCCCACATTCTTCTCTGGGAGGTCTCTTTTTGGCTCCCCATCTTGTCTCCCAAACCTGTTTCTTAGTACCCTCTGCCACAAGAGTTCTCTCCACAGCACCTACTTTGCTGTGGCCTCCCTGCACTTACACCTGTGTCTGCGTGTGTGCAGGCGTGCGTACATGTCCCACCTCCCTCTTTGCACAGGGAGGTGTTGCTGCCTCTTCCTTCCTCTTGCCAACCACTCTCGCCTCCTCCCGTCCCCTTTGCCCCCACCTCCCAGTGCACAGGCTGTTCCGGTGCTTGTAGTGCCACTGAAGACAGTGAGACAGGGACAGACCATGAGGGGCGCACCCTGAGAGAAAAACCAGTCCTGATGCTCCCTCTTACTTCTGAAGAAAGTTTGTTGAATCCCTGACTGGTGTGGCTCAGTTGGTTGGGCTTCGTACTGCAAATCAAAAGGTTCCTGGTTCAATTCCCAGTCAGGGCACATGCTTGGGTTACGGGGCAGGTCCCCAGTTGGGGGCATGTGAAAGGCAACCAACTGATGTTTCAACATCAAAGTTTCCTTCTCTTTCTCCCTCCCTTTCCCTCTCTCTAAAAATAAACAAATAAAATCTTTTTTTAAAGAGTTTGTTGGATGCTTTTCAACTAAAAGCTGGTGATTAATTCAGCCCTGACCTTGTTCTGTCTTGGAACAACAGATAAATTAGTTTACCTGAAAAGAAATCTTTTCATTTGTATTTCCATGTCACCTGTGATTTTCCCTGCCCTCCACCCGCAACCCTGCCAGCTGGCAGGAGGAAGGTCAGCAGAGCTACTGATGAGAGGAATATAAAGAGGGCTTGGTTCATGTAAGAAAGGGGCAGTGGTCTACTCCACAGGCAACATGCTGAGCTTTCTGGTCTTCGCCACCCTGGTCCTTTATGGTGAGTGGGCCCTGTGGCCAGAGTTCTAGGGAGGGGGATTTGAGCAGGAAGGTCAGAAAGCTATCCCTGAGCCCAGGCCTGCTCTCCACTGCAGGGCGGGTGGGACACTCTGTCTGTGAGTCTAGCAAAAATGTCACCCTCCTGGGGCCCATGACAGGAAAGGTTGGGGCCACTCTGCATGCAGGCTCCGCATGAAGCAGAGAGGAGACTCTTCCAGGGGCCTGGGCCTTCCTCCCGTCCCCATTGGCAGGAAGAAGCCTCAGCCAGGTGCCTGGCTGGGATGAGCACTGCTGTCCCTGCCCCTGGGAAATCCTGCCAAAGCGCCCTTTGGGGAGGGGAGTCAGGGAAAAGTGGGGGTCCCCTCAGGCCAAGGGATGACCCTGAGCAAGGCTGAGACCACAAGAAGCCTGGCAATTTGAAGTAAATCCTTCACAGCATGCCAGGGTTCTGGGGACGCCCAGGGACAGAAGAAGGTACTCAGACTCCCTTGCTTTAGAAGGGGGCTCAGAGAACCCACAGCTGGGCCTCTCGCTTGCTAGGGAGGGACTGCGAATTTGCTGACAAAGCACAACTGCTCCCCTCCACCCCACCCCGGGCTGACCCCACGCTTAGTCATCACTCACTCTTCTTCTGCCCCACAAAGGACACAGCACCCAAGATTTCCCGGAAACCAATGCCCGGATAGTCGGAGGGATTGAGGCCCGGAGGAATTCCTGGCCCTCTCAGGTGAGTGTTCCTTCACAGCCCCAGACGTCCGATAAAGAAAGAGCTGCTGCAGATACCAAAACACAGCATGACATGTGTTTGCATATGTCCTTATTAGCAGGAAGCTCTCCGACCGACCGCCTGGGTTCTGGATTTTAAAGATGCATGGGACCAGGCTTAGCTGCTTTTTCTAAATGCAAAAGGCCTGAAGAAGGGAATTTAAACAGCGATCACACTCATTCTCCCAGGCACACCCCTGAACACACATCACACTGACGTTCCCTGCGACACCACGGGGCCACGTTAACAAGACTGTGTGCCCCGCCTGCACTTCAGACCCCACGTGCCCTGACACACACACACTCGCACCCCTCCACACAGTGCATGTCACCCGTCTAAGTGCAGTACTGCCCCCAAGGAGGGCATGTTGCTTATCCGGCTATTTAAAGAGTTTCCAGTTTCGTAACAGGACAGCTAAGCTCTGATTTATGCAATTCTAAATGTGCAAAACTGCCAAATTGAGAGGAATCACTGCAATATGAATTAAATTCCATTTACAAAAGTTTGAGCCCCAGTTGTCAGGACTGGAGCTGCTGTGTGATGTGAGGTGCTGGAGGAAAAGACATGAACTGATGAACAGGAACATTCTGGTGGTATTTCTAAATGCTCCCTGAAGTAGGGGGACAGGGTTCACCTTGAAAGCGCTGGAGGGGAAGCTGAGACCTAAGCTTGTGGGTCTTAGTTAATGAAGTAAGTCCACAGCTACATCTCCTTCCCAAGAGGAAATGGAAGTGGAAGGACCTGGGTTCTCAGCCCTTTGTGCAGCCTAGAGGAGGGGCCGAAGCCCTCTGTGTGCGTGCCTTTACCTCCCCCCGCCCCCTATACACAGCAAACATCACCAAACAACGGAGCATCTTTCCTGCCACCGACCCCAGATCATCTACCACCCTTTCCCACCAGCACTCCGAGTAGCAGCCACTGCCAACCAATTCAGAGCAACTGGCAGGTCGAATGAAACCTATCTGCCATCTCTAGCCCAGAAAGCTGGAGAATGTTTTGAGGGATGGCAGGAATCTAAGGGGGTAACATGTGGTTTGGGGCAAAGCCTTTTAGGAAATACCACTTATTCTTTCTTTCTTCCTTCCCCATCTAGATTTCCCTCCAGTACCTGTCTAGAGGTAACTGGTACCACACCTGCGGAGGGACCCTCATCAGAAGGAACTGGGTGATGACAGCCGCTCACTGCGTGGACAAGTGAGAAAACGCAGACCAGCTTTTCTGAGGCCCTGGCAGGGAGGAGTCGGGCCCTTCTGGAGGCATCTGTGTTTTTGACCACTCAGGGCAAGACTCCAAGGGGCTGTTTGAGGGCCTGTGGGAAGGGACTAGAATATAGAGAAAAGTACACATTTTGGCATCAGGAAAGTCTAGCTTCAAATCCCATTCCGCCCCCTTCCAGCTGTGACCTTGGATGACCTATTTAGCTTCTCTAAGTCCTCATTCTCTTATCTCTAACGTGGGTAATAACACCTACTTTGTGGAGTTATTGTGAGGGTTCAGGAAGTGAACACTAAGTGTCTAGTCATGCCTTGCTGGTAACATATTTTTCAGAAGGAGCAATGGTTCTCATTTAAGCACACACCGTAATCACTGGGAAGGGCAAGACTGCTGGGCCCCATCCAGCAGTTTTCTGATTTGGCAAGTCCAGGTTGAGGCCTGATAATCTGCATTTGGAACAATTTCCAGGTTATGCTGATGCTGCTGGTCCAGGGACCATGCTTGAAGAATTACTGGTCTGGACATTTATACTTTCCTCAAAATCCCTCTGAGGGCCAACAGCCGTCATTTCATTTATGCTCACCACACTTCGCTCAGGTTATGAGATATTCAGTTCATGATATTTAGTTTAATAAATTGGGAATACGAAGCTGATGGTAGTTTTTTGTCACTCCCACAAGTGAGTGAATTAGGAAATGAGGGAGCTTGTTACTTCCTCACCATCCAGGGCTTTTCATCCTCCCTCTGCCTGGGCCAGACAACACGGGCTCCTGTCCTAACCTGGCTTCCCAACTTCTCCCTAAGGGGGGACGAGAAGGCTTGAGCACTGTGGCTCACTAGGGGCTCCCCTCTCTCACTCTAGCCAAATGACCTTCCGTGTGGTGGTGGGAGACCACAACCTGAGCCAGAACGATGGCACGGAGCAGTATGTGGGTGTGCAGAGGGTCGTGGTGCATCCATACTGGAACAGCAACAACGCGGCTGCCGGGTAAGCGCAGGGCTGGGCTGGCCTTGGGCTGGGAGGCGGAGGGCTGACCAGCTAGCAACAGGGCTTCGGCTTCCTTCACAGTCATCCAGAAGGACTTCGAGAATTTAGGTTTGGGAGAGCTTGAGAATTTTTTTAAGGTTTTTGGTATTTATTTGATTTAGGCTGGATGGCGTGAGTGGATCACCTGAAGCTCCTTTTCTGCAGAGTTTAATGTTTCCATTTTTATAGTTATTTATTATTATCCATTTTATGGAGTAGACTCCATCAGCAAAAGTAAATTTCTTAAAATGAAGCTTACGTGAGAAAACTCCTCCCAGACTGAGCTGTACGCTTTTGGAAAAGGTGTAGTTTAAACTCTGTAGAATGTGGGGGTTGGGGTCACTTTAAATCACTGGCATATTTCTGCGGAGCTTTCAGAACCGCACAGATTTTTACGTCTTTCTCCCTGAGAACTCTTCCCTGCTACCACCTTCAGACCACTCTGCTCCTCCCTGATTCCCCAGTTATAACTGGAAGGTGTAATAAGCTCCCCTCCCCAGAGTTGCAGAAATCGGAGCTAGACTACAGCACGAAGACCTCACCAGCACGTGCTGCTGTTAAATACACAATGTCCTAACAGTCCAAATGTATAATGCATCCAGTTTGACACTTAGCAAGTCAGCCCCTTTCTTCTTCAAAATTGTTAGTTCCCAACTTTATGGAGACACAAAGGCTCGGCAAGAGCCTGCCCCTGTGAGTGAGCAGTCTCCTCCCCTCCCCCAGCTACGACATCGCCCTGCTGCGCCTGGCCCAGAGCGTTACCCTCAACAGCTACGTCCAGCTCGGTGTGCTGCCAAAGGAAGGGACCATCCTGGCGAACAACAGTCCCTGCTACATCACAGGCTGGGGCAAGACCAGAAGTAAGTTACCTACATGGACGCCACCCACGGGGTACAATTTCCTGTGGTCCTAGGTATTCATAGCCAGAGACTAGAAACCAAGGGAACCAGAGATAAAATAACTGGGACATGAAATCAAAGTAAGACCAGGCCATGGAATCAAGTCAGAGATTCATAGACTCATAACTAAAACAAACAAACAAATAAACAAACAAAAAACACACAGCTTAGAGAGCAGTAAGTACCAGCCTTTCATTTCATCCATGAGGAAACTGAGGCCCAAAGAAATTAAAGACCTTGCACGAGCACACGTGACTCGTTAGCTGGGGCCCGAACCCTGGCTCCCACTTTGGTGGTCGTTACCTCATCGTGCTCCCGCCATAGACAGTGCCCGGTCTTTGGGTTGGGAGTGAAAGACGGCGGCAGCTGTAGGGGTGGAGAAGTCCAGGCAGAGGAGGCCTCAGCCCCCTTCTAGTTATTGCCGGAGGGTTTCTGGTAGGGAAGGTTGTTCAGATAGCAGGGAAAGGTGGGAGAGACTACGACCAGAGACAGTTAAGAAGGGCAGAGACAGGAGGCCTGACATGCAAGTGTCTCGGCCGCCAGGCAGCATTGGAGCTCCGGAAGGGAACAAGGCCTCGCTGTGAGCAGCCAGTCTACTGGGAAGGTCTGGAGCTGGGAGACGTACTTCTCATCCAGCTCTGCTCTCGGTTCATTTGATGTCCTTGCGATTCAATTTCATGGTCTTTAATATGAAAGGGTTGTAAGGATCCAAAGAAATAATTCATGTGAAAAGGCTTTCAAAAGTTAAAGAGCCAGATAAAGAAAAGCTGCACCAAGTTCTTAAGAAACGGAAACAAAGGCGCATGGTCCCGGTTCTGCTTCATGTGGTTAACAGTGTGAGGAGAAAGCAGGATGGCAGATATGTTATCAACAAATAATTCTAGTCACTTAACTAAGGTATCCACGAGTTTAAAAAAAAGCAGGAGTGGGATTCGTTGTTTAGAGCCAGGGAACAATAATCAACGGTGACTCCCTGAAGGAAGGGGCCTGTAGATTCCATATAAAGAGAGAAAAAAAGGAGAATCTATGACATGCAATGGGCAGAGAGAAGGAGCTTGCCCTGAGTTCAGCATTCATTAGAGCTTGGGAAGGTTTGGGAGGCTGCGGAAGGTTTTTCCCTTGGACAGCATCTGGGGCTGATCTCCAATGCTGTGTGTCCTGTTCAGCCAACGGGCAGCTGGCCCAGACCCTGCAGCAGGCGTACCTGCCCTCCGTGGACTATGCCACCTGCTCCAGCAGCTCCTACTGGGGCTCCATCGTGAAGAACACCATGGTGTGCGCTGGAGGAGACGGAGTGCGCTCTGGATGCCAGGTGAACACTTGTAGGAGGCGTCACAAGTCCCACCCCAGGCCCCTCCCCTCTCTGCCTACCACCCCCACCTTTTCCTCACCCCTATTCCACCCCCACTCACACCCCATATGCAGGCTCAACTTTCTAGTCCGGTTTCTGAATGAGAATGATTCTGTGCTAGTAACTCTATGCTCGCAGGATCTCAAAGTTGAAAGAAACTTTAAAATGCATCTTGACTAGCACCCCCGCCTCAGAAATTTGTGTGGGGCCCAGCATTTGTGTGGGTATATATGTGTGTTCTTTAGAATCTGTCTGTGACCTAGATTTTTTATGGAGGCAGAGGGGCTGGGGCTGGAGTAATGCTTGTCATTTTGTATAAGGTAGCTCCCCTCCCACCAATCCCAGTTATTCTGGTAGCTCCTCTCCTGCCGCCTTTTTACCCCACCAGTATTTACAGCCATACATACGGGTGACTGTAGTGGGGAAAGTGCACAAAATGGTTTTATAATAGTTTATACATGACAAATAGGAGCTTACTTATTTATATAATAAATAGAGCAATCAGCAATACACCAGCTTACAGATTTCCTAATACAATTCGGCAAATGTTCTTGATTATCTACTGAATAAAATGTGCATTGTGCTAAGCACTAGGGACACAAAGATAAATCAAACTCGGTGGAAGAATGAGAAGAGCAGACACATGATAGAGCACTGTAATACGGTATGGTTAAATGTGGGTTTTTTTGTTAACAGTTGTTCAAGTACAGTTGTCTCCATTTCCCCCCACCCCAGCCATCCGCTCCCTCCCACCCCAGCCATCCCCACCTCCCTCCTTTGATCCTAACCCCCTTGGGTTTTGTCCGTGTGTCCTTTATACATGTTCCTGAAAACCCTTCCCCCTTTCTCTCCCATTATCCCCTCCCGCCTCCCCTCTGGTTTCTGTCAGTTTGTTCTTAATTTCAATGTCTCCGGTTCTATTTTGCTTGTTTGTTGGGTTGATTGGGTTCCACTTATAGGTGAGATCATGTGGTATTTGACAATATGGTTAAATGTTATAATAAAGATATGCATCAGGTGATACGGGCGTACAAAAAATAGGTACTTACCTCTATCTGTTGGGGTGAGAAAAGACTTGCCTCCACCGAGAAAGCAGAGTCTGTGGTGTCCTGCAGGTTAAACAGGAGACAAAGGGAGAGGCATTCAGAGAGAGGGAACAGCATGAAGACGGGCATGGCCCGAGAACCCAGGGAAGGCCCGTGGAGAATTGTAAGGTGTTCCCTACAATTTGCTGTAGCACAGATCGAAGTCCACAGCCTCCAAGTCCAGCCTGTTGCCTGTTTTTGTTTGGCCCATGAGCTAAGAATGGTTTTTACATTTTTAAATGGTTGGGGGAGAAGTAAAATAATACTATGTCATGACAGAAGAAAAATATAAAATTTCAATGTTCATGGAAACTATTTCATTGGAACACAGCCGTAGTTGTTTGCTACGTGTTATTTATGGCTGCTTTCACAGAACTGAGCAAGTTGCGACAGAGACTGGATAGCCCGCAAAGCCTGAAGCATTTACTAACTGGCTTATCACAGAATGTTTGCTGGCCCTTCAGGCTGGAACGTAAACTACTGCCATACTAGGAGCTGTCAGCAGATGATGCTGGGGGCAACAGGGGCCACATGATTCGGGGCTTCAGATGTCATGCTGAGGACACGAACTTTATCGCTCAGACACTAGGAAATTATTAAAGAGTTTTAACTAGGAGAACAGCATGATCAGATTTGTCTTTTAGAAGCACTCTCTGATGACAAGATAATCATGAAGAGGACACGACTGGCAAGGAGACCGGTTAGGAAACTATTGTAATTGCCTAGGCAAGAAATGTGAGGGCCTGAGTCGGGGCAGTGGAGAAGAGGAAAGGAGGAAGACATGGAATGAATGGCAGGCATTTGGCTTAAGTGATTTGGGAGAGGTTTTTGCTCCCTCAAATGAGACAGTATTTGCCCTGACCAGTGTCACTCAGTTGGTTGGATGTTGTCCCTCAAAGTGAAAGGTCGCTGATTCTCTTCCTGGTCAGTGTACATGCCTGGGTTGCAGGTTTGGTCCCCTGTGGGAGCGCATACAAGAGGCAACTGATTGGTGTCTTTCTCCCTCCTTTCCGTTCTCTCTAAAACCTTTTGAAAAACGAGACAAGATTGATAGGATTTTGGAGGAAAGGTGATGAGTTTGGTTCCGGGTAAGTTGAGCCTGAGATCCCTGTGGGATATTCAGGTATGGTTAATTAGATACAATTAGATATGGAGACAGTAGAACCTTGGAGGGGAGAGCTGGGCTAGAGATACCCTTAGTAGCAAATGAGATCCCCTTTGGTCCCCAACTCATGGGGAAACTTCTAGAAAAGGAAAAGAACAGTGAGTTAAAAGGACTGTGACAACATACATACTTGAGTGTTTCAGGGAGACAGGTGAAAGACAAAGAACCCACAAAGACCTAAGAGGGATTAGAGGCAAGAGAAAAATAAGGGTTTTATAAAACCTCAGGAAGTACTGGTAGGTCACACACACCAGCCAGGAGCCACGGCAGATAACCGAGTGTGACTACTGGGCCGCAGGTGAATCAGCGGCACTGGGGCAAGAACAGGTGCAGAGGGGCAGTGATGGCAGAGGCTACAGGGTAAGGAAGAAGTGGCAATAAAAACCATAGCAGGAAAGGTAGACCACTCCTCCAAGCATCTTGGGTGAAAGAGAGGAATGAAAAAAGTCTGGGAGCTTTGAGAGGGATGACAAGTCAAGGAGGGGGTGGATCTTTCTTAAAAGAATTTTAAGGGAAGAATTTGGAGTGTGTTTAATAGGCAGAGAGGAAAATAAAGGGACAGCACAAGATCCTGGAGGTGACCAAAAAGAGGGAATGGAGAGGACAGGTGGGGCTGGCTTTGCACAGGGAAAGGGATGCCCACTGTGCATGAACGTGAAAGACTGTGCCCGCTGGGTGGGTGAGAGTGGCGGATGTTCCGCATTATTGCTTCTATTTACTAGGAGCTAGGAGTCAGACTGGATGCTGAAAATGAAGAGGAAAGGGCTGTGTGGGTCTAGATTAATTAAAGTGAATGGGAGAAGGATTGGCCTCCAAAATATTACTGATTGGTTGAGGTTAGAGATCACATAATGGCCATTCATTTTTTTCAAAGACCCAGTTGTAGAGAATGGGTTAATCCAGAACTAAGTTTTCCGGCATTACCGAGCAAAAGGACAGGCTTGCCGATCAAACGCGAGGTCCAAGCTAGGTAGAAGAGGAAGAGAAG
This sequence comes from Carollia perspicillata, assembly GCA_004027735.1. Taxonomy (NCBI): domain Eukaryota; kingdom Metazoa; phylum Chordata; class Mammalia; order Chiroptera; family Phyllostomidae; genus Carollia; species Carollia perspicillata. The sequence goes on along the minus strand of PVKM010012527.1, from coordinate 2,015 downwards.
CCAGCAGGAAGCTGGTAGGCAGGCTGCAATAGCAGAAGCAAAAGATTTAAAAAAAGGGTTTTTGTGAGTACTTAGCACTATGGAAGTTGACCAAATCATCCTAGTTTTCCCAGAACTTCCCCAGTATTAAAACCTAAGTGTCCTGTATCATAGGAACCCAATATGCAAGGAGGGGCAAAAAAAGGAACCAAGGCCTAAGGCACAGGTGGCAAACACAAGGCCAGAGGCCGAATCCAGCCCTCCACCTCGTTTTATCTGGCTAGCACCTTGTTTCTACCCAGTGGCAGCAGTGCGGAGCTCTGGTTTACCTGTTGAGGAGTTACATTTTTACAGTCCTAAAATTATATTCAGCCCTTTGAAGGCAACCTCGAGGCTGATGTGGCCCCCGGTGAAAATGAGTTTGACACACTTGGTCTAAGGCAACCTCTTCCAAGTCCCCACCAGCCAGCTTAATTTATAACTTCTTAAGTCTTTAACCTTTTTGAGTTAATTCACTTCCCTCCGCTCTCTTCCAGGGTCTTTTTTAAATAATAGAATTATCTCTGTAGTCTCCTTTATTTTCCCTTGTATTTTATTTTACTGTATTTTTTGTCTTTCATGACACTGATATTTTTGAAAAGTCTTGTTGTCCATAACCAGTTTCAAAGAAAGGTAGCCAAGGGGTTCATCCCACCTTAGGGCTTAGAAGCTGAAACAAAATTTAGATGAAGATGTTATCTTTAGGGGCTTAAATCTTGTGACCTTTAGCCCAAACCCAGTTACCGTCTTCAGCTGCTTCAGGGGTCAACAATCACCAAGATGAGAAATGAAAGCCAGGTCAGTTCCGGAGGCTGGGTGTCCAATCACGGTGTCCAACCAAGGTGTCCACAGGTTTGGTTTTCTTCTCGGGCCTTTCTCCTGGACTTTTGGATGGTGACCTTCTTGCTGTGTCTTCTCGTGGCATTTTTTCTGTGTGTGCTGGTGTTCTCTGTGTGTTCAAATTTCTTCTCTTCCAGGGTCTTGAATTCTGAAAATCTAGAGTACTTCTCTTCTGGCCACCACTCAAAATGGACAATTCTCCACAACAATTGTGTCTCTGAGTGCCTTCCCACTGGAGCTTTCCAAAAAGTGTGTTCCTTTAGGTTTTCAGACTTCTGTGTCCCAGGCCCTTCCCTGACAGTGAATTCATTGAACTCCACTTACCCCAAGCCATGTGCCGCACTGAGCTTTTGTCCATCTCCTCCTCCCGTCCTGAAATCCTCAGCCTTACCCTCCATCTCTCCAGAGCCTTTGTTTCTTTTCAGGTTAACTGGCATAAGAGAGTAGCATTACACAAAATTCAGTTACCCTTCTGTCCTCTGGCCCAGAACTACTCTCAAATCCCTATTAGAATTTGAGTAGAAGAGGTTTAAGCTCTTTTGTTTGTTATAAGTACAATAATCTAAAGCAAACGTCTTCTTTGCCTAAGCAATAGTTTAAGTTTTAATTTTTCATTGAAGCTAAAGGTATTAAATTGCTTAAGGTGGCAAATAAAACTACGAGGCTTTAATAAGGGAAAAGATTCCTTCTATCTCGAGTTCTTGTTCCCCAGAAGAGACCACTCTCAACTCTTTCCAGCTGACCTTGGTTTCTACGCCATATGTCTCTAGAAATATACACAGTCATACTGCTACTTAAATGTTCAGTTCAGGCATTATGAAAAATGTGATTTCTCTTCCTTTTACACATATATGCTTCCCCTAAGCATGAACTCTTCCCATCGCCACCTCAGCCTCCGAAAATAATTTGTATTAGAGTAACATTTAATGTTTATTATGTGAGATGCTATTCGCAACCAAACCATGTGTTCTAGGATTACTTTTCATTTCTTGCATAGCTTTGTTTTCCCTACAAAATAATCATCTTTTTATTTGCATAATATCTACTCACCTTATTGCTGATTCAACCCCACACTCTCCACTGATTAGTAAGTGACCAATTTTATCTTCTTTTGTCCCTAGTGTTCTGTCTCGGTAAGGGTCTATTTGCATTGGTCA
>PVKM010012526.1:0-31533 GCA_004027735.1 Carollia perspicillata | reverse complement strand
TTTTCTATTTCATACCGCCCAACTCCTCAAATCTCTGTGAAACCTAGTGAAGGACTGATTTTGAAAAATCTCCTGTGCCACAGCTCCAGGATATTTTTAGGAACCTTTCTGAAACCAATGGCAACACAAATCATACCCCAACATCAAGCCCACCTCATGCACATCAGCCAGTTTGCAGTTTATTACAAAAGCCTTTCTGCTCCCGGGTTGGGGCTTTCCGGGGACCAGGCCTGTGTAATTAACAGCTGCGTTCATTGTGTGCTTGCTTTTTGCCAGATGCTTTGTATACATTGTCTCATCTCAACCTCACAGTAACTACCAGACAGGTCTTGTTGGGGCTGTTTTATCATTGAAGAGCGCGAGACTGGGTGGGGGGGGCTTTCCCTGGGTCACACTGCTAGTAAGAGCCAGCACTTAGAGAACCCAGCTCTGTCTGAGTGAGGACCACACTGGTTCCTGGGGAATCATGGTGGTGCAGTCTCCACCCCTGCCCCACCAAATGAGTTACCTTTAGGACTTTAAATCCATCTGGGGGGGAAATTAGGACATTTTTAATATTCCCCTCATTGTTATATGCTAGGCCCCATCTGCGTTCCTGTAAATTGGCTTTGTTCATCTTTTTGACTTCCAGATAAGTTAATTTTAAGAAGGCAGATCATCTTTTTAACGGCTTCTGTTCCTTTTCCAAGGGAAACGGAAGACTCCCTTGTAATTTGCCTCAGTAACTGGACTTGGACTTTAGCGGCTGCTGGAGCTGGCCTTCTGCCTTGACTTGTGTTCGAGTCACTCTCTGTTCTCGTCAGCCAAGGGGAGGCCTTGTGACTCTCGGTGCTTGTCCACCGTCACTAGCAAAGCAGCGACCCTGTGAGGGATGAGAGCTTAGCTTCCTGGGAAGTCCCCAGTGCATTGGGCACTTTAAATGCATTCGACACATTCTAAATATATTTGTTTCCTGTCTTCTTTCCAATAGCCTCACAAAGGTGCTATTGCAGTTCACAGGGTAGAGGCGCAGAAAGAGTTAAAGTCACGAGAAACAGCTGATAATCGGCGGATTTGGGATCCATGGCCAGCTCCTGCCACATCCACTTCATCCCTTTTCTCTGTGTGTGACAAGTGGCCAGGGTGGTTTGAGGAGACAGGGCTCCATGGGGGCCCAGGAGATGAGTGGGACCCCAGGGGAGATGGTGCTGCCCTTCAGGCTCCATTTCTTAACTGTCTTTCAGGACGCGCCGCCTAACACTTCCTGTTAGCACCACGCACATCAGGAGTGAGTGAGAACGGGTTCCAAGCTGCAGAACTCAGAGTGGGCAAACGGCAGTGTGTTTGGGTCCTAGGTGGAAAACCCCCGTGTTTGATTGGGAGGAAACCTGCTGACAGCGGCCACCAGCATGTCCTTACTTGCCCCTGGAGTCCCCGTTTCCTCATCGGCAGCATGTGACATGAATACCGATTCCCATGGTGGCTGTGAGAATTGAGAACCGAGGTAACGATGTGAAGCATTAGCTGAGCAGCACCAGGGCCTCAGTGGGCCGGGCGTAGCTTTGTCTCACCCGTCATCGCTTTCTTAGCACCTAGGTCATAGTAAGGCACGCACAGGGCACACGTTCGGTAAATATTGGTGATGGCTGATTTATTTCCCCCCCCTTCACTTACTGCACCGATATTGGAGCCCCTAGCCTTGTTGCCGGACAGGGGAGCACGTGGGGTAGTTACCGCACTGTGGGTTATACGATCGTTTACCAAAACAGTCCAAGGCAAGTGGCCCCACAGTGAGTGGCAGTCAGGTGGAGATCTTGGCAGTTACGAAATGCACAGCCCGTTTTTTAAATTCTGGCCCAGCTCTGGCTGATTGTGCTGGGGGTGGGGTCCCTAGTACTTTCCGCCCTCGTTGTCAGAATTGGACCTTGTGCTTTCATTCTAAGGTGGATGGGACCTGAAAATGTCTTGTCGCCACTCTGAGGACTGAAGGATGATTTAATATGTCGTGAGGCCTTTTGGTCTGAGGAAGTGATGGTTTGCTGGGGCATGGGATGGGTGTCAGGATCTACGGAAGAGCTGGAAATTAAAGTGCTGCCCCAGTGGGTGACTGAGTTCACTCGTACCAGGCAGGACAGCCACTCGGTGGTTTGGAAAGGGCTTGGTGGACCCCTCAGTTTCTTGCTGTTGACCACAGGGTCTGGAGACCAATAGCATCGACGTCTCCGGGAGCAGCTTAGAAAGGCTGAGTCTGAGTCTTGCCTCTAGATGTACCAATCAGCGTCCGGTCTTTAAAAAGCTGCCCGGGTATTCGTGTGCGGTGTGGGAAGCAGACACTGAGAAAGTGAGGGATGAGAATATTGTTCTGGAGTCACTGTCAGTCATTGTGCAGGGCTACCAATTAGGTCTAATTTTTCTCAGTTTCATGTAATTGCCAAGTATTTTAAGCAACATGATTCCAGACTGAGCTGCTAGCTGCATAAAGGTGTGTGATGGCTAATGGGAGCAATAGTCCATTAGAGTTGAGAGCCATTTTCATATACATCCTCTCTTTTAATCCCACAGAGTCTCGTGAGATAGTCTCATCTCTGCTTTATCGAGCATAAAACTGAAACCACAGAGAGGTTATGTGACATGCCCAGAGTCACACAGTAACAAAACCACTAGCAGTATTTGAACTGAGGTCCTAAAGCTCCAAGCTCAGAGCTTGCTTCCTCCGCAACCATCTAATGTTTCCATATTGGGATGTCAGAAATCCCCCGTCTGTGCCATTGCGTTTGCGTGGGTGTACTTGTGTGCACTGGGGACATGACACAGTTGTGGCTGGAGAAGCATCTGGATCAGGAACAGGGGTCTGCAGTAAGCGACTTTGGAAAAGTTGCACGACTGTTGGTGCTTTAGAGCCTGGAGCAGTGAGCCGCTTCCCTCCTCCTCCTGGCTTCCCATTCACCTTCAGCTCTTCTGTAAAGCCCAGCTCACAGGACCCCTGCTCTGTAACACGGTCCCTGGGATGGGGGACAGAGAGTTGGCTGCTCCGTTAGTGTTTTAGTCATGCTTCCAGTCCAAAGCCAGGCCACAGTATCTTAGCTACCTGTGTGATCACCCACCTGTCCAGATAGCCTGTAAGCTCCCCTCGGACCCGCAGAGAGCCCTCTTCCCCATTGTAGCCCCGGAGCCTGGCTTATTCTGGTCCTCCGTCCATGTGAAATGTATGCATGCATGCATGCATGCATGACCCACACTCTTGCTTTGCCCTTCTTTTTTCCCCGTTGTCTGCTTCTTGTGGATATTCAATAGCATCTGAAAGTGAGGATGGGCAAGAAGTGCACAGATGGGAGAGAAAACTGAGATTTTTGGTTTGCTTCTTCTCAGCAGCTTCGGGGAAATCATGTGAGGGAAGGGGAGCCTCACTTGGGGCTGGAGGACGATCTGGTCCGTTGGAGTGAATAAACCAGCGTCAACAGCGGCTGCGTGTATGTGGGGTGCTCGCATGTTATGTCCCTTCCGTGTCCCCTCTGAGTGGTGGGATACAACAAGCAGTGCTCGAGGAAACCCATGAGTTCTCGGCTTTTCCATAGTTGGGACAACTGGATGGAACCCGCAGTGGCTTGACAGCTAATGAATTCGTTCACGCCGGGAAATGCGAGTGGGAGTGAGTCTTTCCTCCTCCTGCTCAGTCTCTGGGGGCTCTGGATGTTTTTTCAGGGTGTGAATGAAACGTCTTCATTTATTTACACCATTCATTTGTTTACCCCTCGCTCTTCCATGCGTTTGTCGCACTTACCTCACCCTCTTCCCCTCCTCTGCTCCCTCCTTGTCTGCGGGGACCCCCTGTGGGAGACAGGAAGGTAATAAGCATTTTTGCTGGGTGTTGCCATCCCAGACCTTCCGTCTTTCCTTTGCTGGGGGCAGTGGTAGGGGGTGACTTTGTGCAGACGTCTTCCTTCGTGAGGACGGTTAGCCCCAGAGCGCAGCCATGTGGAGGTGAAGACAAGGGGCGGATGAACAAGAGACCGGCCTGGGTCTTCTGTCGCTGTTTCCCCTGGAATTAATCCACTGGGAAGACAGACCAGCAAGTGGCTGTCTGGCTTCAGCACTTTTTCTCTGGTGTCAGTCCCGGTTTCAGCGCTGCGTGTGTTCGGGAGGAGAATGTGACATTCACGTTCTAGCAGTGTTCCGTGATGTTGCCATTCACATACCGCTTTCCCTCCTTTTTGGCTGGAGGGGTGTGTCGACACACGCGGGAATCTGAGGCGCATTCCTAGTTTCGGCAGAGGCAGGCCCCGGGGGAAACGTCAAGATAACTGGATTCCTGACGTGGTGACTTGGCAGCTCACGTCTTCTGTTTCTCAGCCTGCAGAAAGTTCTTTGGTTTCAGATGGTAAGTCACTCCTGCTGATGAAGGTCTCACTGGGGTGATGCACTGACTGCATCAAGAGCCCCGACCACGTGTCACCGGCTTGAAAGCAAAGCAAATCAAGGGACAGAGAGTACACTCAATAGGGTACTAAAACTGGTTATGCCTTCCTTTCTGGCAAACGGAAAGGAAGGAGAAGCAACATCCTATGTGTTAAAATGCAGGTGGTGTGGTGACTCAAAGCACCTGCAGAAACTGGCCTGAGGAAAAGATCAGGAAAGGGTTTGGGACTGGTGGAAAGGGCTCGACATTTTCAAAGGCCTCATAACGGTGACTGCAGCATGGGAACGAAGGACCCCCATTGGAATGAGGACCAGCCAGAGGACTTAAGGGCCTGCTTATGAACTTAGGTACATAAACAGACCATGTGAATGAGGCTCTAGACCAGAGCGTCATAAAGCCCTGGCTCAGCTGTGCCCCTGTTTCCAAGAAGGCTTCCTCATCTGTGCCATGAAATCCCGCGGTTGAAGCCTGGGCAGGAAGGGGGTCCCAGGGGGATCTCTGGGTGAAGGTGGTTAGTGCACATTTGTTGAATCGATGTGCAGGCCAGACCTCTGAATGCCCTTTTCCCTGGGCCTGGGAGATAATGTGTAAAAGCTGGCTGAGCTCTGTGAGCGCACCAGCCCACAGGTAGGACACTGCAGCTCCAAACAAAACATTTCTGGATAAACATTAGCAGAGAGGTCCTACCTGTCAGAGGGGCTCTGCGTCCACTCAAAAATAGCCTTTTTATTAACAGCTGTTTCAACAAGGCACGCTTTTCTACAGTAGCTGTTGCAAGAGAATGGAATTATTCCAGGGAGTAAGTTTCAGGGAACAAAGTCGAGGACCGGTGCCCTTGAAGTCAGGTACTAGAACCGAAAAGGTTAGAAATGGACTCCACGTCCCAGCTCTATAGAAGAAAGCCACCAATGAGACGTCCCAGGCACAGGTTGGCTGAGGGGATAAGCGGTCCACATCTGCTGTAGTGAGCGCCTAGTGAGTGGTCCTGATGGCAGGCGCTGGACGCAGGGGACCAGGAACAGAGCTTGAGTGCCGGCCGGGCTTTCAGACGCCCCTCTGTCGCTTGGCCATTCCCGGGAGAGCGCCCTGGGTGGGAGGAAAGTCATCGCAGGGAAGCCAGTGGGGACATAGAGTGCATAGAATGTTAGGGAAACGTCACATTGACTTATCAGCCCTTCTCTGGATCCCTCCTGTGTGCTAGGCTGTGTACAAAGGGCCAGGGGTACAGAGTTGACAAAACTCAGGCACAGCCCTGTCGGAGTTCACTCAGTTACAGGATGCAAGGACACAAATAGTGTCCCGTAAACCATGACATGATTGTGGCCCTTGGCACAATCGGGCACACCCCTGTTTTCAAGAGGACTCTGGTGTTTGTGAGCTAGACCTAATTCCTAGTTTGCACAAGCACGGCTCAAGTGCAGAGGGTGGGGGGATTCACCCGCAGAGCTGGCTGTCAGTACCTGCGGCTTAGGTTGAATCCCCATCACTGCGTAGAACTGTTTCCCTCGGGCTGGAAAAATTAGCCTAACCAGCCTCCCACAAAAGTTGGATGGATGTATGGATGGATGGGTGAACAGACAAGATTGATCAGACGGGATGCTCAGCAGGATTCACCAGAGAAGGGTGTGACCGAGTGAGTGAGTGCATGCCGCCCTCTGAGTTGGTGTGTGCTCCACATGTTCAAGGTCTTGCTAATCCAAAGTGACCTCACCTGCCCTACCTGTTGTTGTTTCCCAGTATCCCCCAAGTGGTCCTTCCACCCTGCTGTCCTCTCACCAGCCGAGCCCATATTTGCCTGTCCAGCCACTGTCTTGGGCAGAAATCCACGACGACAATGTCTGAGGCTCAGGCTCTGACTCTAGGTGCTTATGCGACCCCGCTTCGTTCAGTTAGAACCAAGTGATTCCACTTACCCGCCTCTCCAGCGCCTGCTTTCCCGCCGTGCCACTCTCACCCAGGTTGCTCTCTCTCTTGGGGTCCCGTAACCAGGAGTGCAGTCTGGGCCCCTCCCTGAACTGCGTCCTCAAGGGCTGCCTCCAGACTGGCCTTCGGGGCAGTTCCGCCCTCCCGTGGGGCTGCTCCCCTCACCTCCTGCCACCCTTGCGTCTGCAGCATGCCGGTCCCTGCTCTCTCTCTCGAGATGTTGAGTCACAGCGTTCGTCTGTCTTCTTCGCTTAATAAGCGGGTGCCTGGGTTGAGGTTCCCTGAGGGCATGGACTTTTGCTTCTGTGTCATTTCATCTCAATGAGCACATAGACATTAAGGGTGTCGGCTCATTTGTGCCTTCAGTTAGACAAACACTTTTTAAAGCTGAGTAAATATGCTGGAGGCCCCGAATCTGCATCACCCACCTCAGTCCACGAAGGTGATGGTGGCTGACCCATCCTGAGCACTTAGCGTTTATCTGGCACTGTTCTTAGTTCTTTGCTACTTGAATGTGTTTGCATCCTTCGCAGCTGCCCTCACTCAGCAAGCGGGAGGCAAAGTACACAGTGCTAAGCATCTTGCTCAAGCTGGACTGAAACTCCAGGGGTCCTGGCCCCCAGACACCCTGGGAAACCACCACATTGTCAGCGTGGGAAAGAGCTCTGCCTGACCTGACTCTCGGTTTTGTACATTTTTTTTAAAATATCAAACTAAGTGGTGGGCTTAAACTGTGAGCGGAAGTGGAATCTTACATACACAGTGAGAGAAACATCAGCAAAATGAACGGCAGCTTCATTTTTAGGTCATTGAGAATGGCTTTGTCAATTTGTTTTGCAACAGCTTTTTATTATGGCACCCTTTTCACCAAAGACCAAGCAAGACCTCCGAGGTCGGGTTTCCGGAATCTCACTCCTCCCATCGATGCTCTGAGGCCTGGAGCAAATGACTGTGTTTCTCTGAGCCTTGTTTGCCTTCCCTGGAAAACAGAGAGCACAGTGCTGCCTGGCAAATTTTGTGTGAGGTTTCAGGGAAATTACTCACAGTCTCTCCCAGTTTCATACATGGCATGTTGCTAGATTTTTAGTAACTAATGGCTAACAGAAACCCGTCATTAGCAGGAAGTGATATTGTATTTTAGGCCAGGTACTGAATTATTGTATCTGTGCCACTAAGGCCTTGGCTGCTTATTTTTCATCAATATTTGGAGCATAATAACGGTACTTGTCTCATAAGAGCTAAAACATCATGCAGTTAGAGCAGAAACCAGAGTCAGGACACCTTCCACTGTGATATGCGTAGACGGATATTTCATGTTTTTAAAGAAAATCTGGTTATTGCCTATGAAGCACCAAAGCCGATGTCAGCTTTACTCCAGCGAATTGGGCTGCCGGAGTGACCCTGGGCGTGGATGCCTTCCCAGAGCTTTCAGAAAAACAAAACCAGCCTGTTGTGTTTGTTTAATTATCCAGAGATCTCAGCGTTACGATTGGCTGGGTATTTGAGCTGCCACACGTAAGATGACTCTTCTCCATTTCAGTAATGAAAACAATTTTTTTTAAAAGATGGCCTTCAATTGATAAATATGACGAGAGTAGCATTTTTCCCTTGGTTTTGTTTAGTCCACCAAAAATGATTCCAGTGGTAAGATCATTTTGTTTTGGCCAATGTACCTAAAATTCTCTTCATTCATCAAATTCCATGTTTGCTAATGCTCACAGGTGGGCACTGAGTCAGTTTTTTTTTTTAACTTGGAGTTCACAACTCTTTGAGTATTCATTCCGTTTGCACTTGTGTATGTTTCTGAAGTTCTGTAAGGAAGACAGGCTGGTATGTCGTAGTGTTTATTTTGCTCATCCTTTCCCTTCATGCTTCTGGCCAGAATATGGGAGAATTGTCCAGCCTGCCTTTTTTTTTGGCCTAATTCACCCCAAAGCCTGTCATCCAGGAGGACTCCAGGGCTGAGAACCACTAGGGCCATCATTTTAAGAGATGGTCTTTACTTTCTTGGGTGTGGAGTAGAGTGTGGGGCTGGAGGTTTTCCAGTTCTCTCTCACAGGCATCCAGACCAGCCTTTGTGGGCAGCCACCCACTCGTGATGAGTGGGGAAAGGGCGAGGGAAGGAAAGATCACTCTGAGCACCTCCTAGGGAGGTCACATCTCCTTTATCAGTGGAGGGGATATCAGAGATGTTCTGTTGTTCTTTGCAAAGCCTTCATGCCCTGTCTGTGGTTGCTAAGATTCTCATAATTGTGCTACTCCATTACCCCTCCCCGCCAGTGGTTGTGTCCTACACCTCAATCTATGTGGGGGGCGTCACTGTGGTTCATTGTCACTGGTTCCCAAACATAACCAGAGGAACCATTGGTCTTACTGAGTGGTGACGCTTGTCTTCATAAATCCCACCTACACCCTGGTGCATCCCCTTTCCATGTATTCTCAGCCGAGACCCAAATAGTGCTTGCTCTTCATAAGACACAGCCCATATACTCTGCCTGACGTCTTTCTCGGGCACCCCGTCACCTTTAGGGGGAAGTTTAAGTGGCCCACTTTGGCTCCTGTCTTTGTCTTTGTGGCCTTCAGTGGAGCCTCACACCCTGTGGACTGAATAATGCTATGACCCCCTGAATTCTATTAGCTATACAATTTCTGATCTTTAGCGTGCTGTCACTGCTTTGGTGTTTTGAGATATTAAATTATGATAATCAAATCCCTGAGTCTTATGTCCACAAAAATTTAAGGCACATTTTAGGGCCCCCAGAACTTTCAAGAAACATCGCATATTGGATTGGTGGCCTCAGTTTCTTTCCCCGCGGGGTCCTGCCCATGAGAACCCCTACTCCCTGGGTCAGTGATCTGGGAGCTTAGGGGTGATGGGATTGGTGGCGGTGAGTCCAACAACTGTCCAGATCACATACTCATCCCCCACGAGGCTGTCGTCCGTTTAGTCAGTGAAATATCTGCTCATGGGCTGTCCAGATTGGCTTGGTGATCTCCTGCGTGGGTTGCTTCTCCTGAAGCTCCCCAGGTTGGTGTGCTCATGAGAACTTGGCCTCACGGAAGCCCGGTTCCTCTTCAGCTGTGGCGCCGTATTTTAGGCCCTCCGCCTTTGTGGGAGCTTATTGTGGCTTTTCTACTTCAGCAGCTCCTGACAGTGATTCCACTTTGCCACCCCACCTGATTCCTCTGCCTGGTTTTAAGGCCGCACTGTCTTGCTCTTCTTCCTGTCTCCACCCTCACAGGGTTGTGTTCTCACCAGGCTGGTCTCTTTCTGCTCCCACACACTGTTTCTAACTTCCTTGCCTCTACTTGGCTTTTCTACACTCCTCTCCAGCCCTCTGCAGCCTGCCAGCTTTTAAAGTTGGTCCTGGGTCCCCTGCTGTCTGCAGAGTGGCCTCGACTGCAACCCGCGAAGAGAAAGGGTTCCCTCCTCCAGCGGTTACAGCAGGGCTCACGCACTGGTGGCCCTGGCTGCATCCCAGCCCTCAGGTGTTCTGTGTCTTCCACCAGATTTGACTTACTTGCTGTCATTTACATTTCAGGAAATGTCACTTAAATATTGGATTTCTGGCTTGTTTTGAAAAATCAGATAATCTGATAACAACTGAGCTCTCTTTTCCCTAATGGCAAAAGCCAGCTAAAGCTAATTAAATTAGTGGCTGCTTTTCTTAAATGGCAAATGTGGTCATTTCGCCACAGTCATACCCTCTCCCTATTATAACAGACTTACTAACATTATCTTCCGAGCTCTGGTAAGCATTTCCCTGTGTGATCCCTTGGTTTCTAGTCTGTGTCATCCTCTATCCCCGGCCCCTTTCTGTTTTCAAATTGTTACTTGTGTGATTTTTACAAAAGTAGGGATGGCAGCTTTTAAATATAAATTTCCCCAAAGGTATTTATACTGTGAAGGGTAGCTACTTCACCAAATCTATAATTGGTTTTGATATTTTAGCTTAAATGCCATGGTCGATGTACACATGACAGAGCAATTATCTCTTATGTAATGTGCCATATCTGGCTTTAGCAGCATTTGCAAACCTTAGCACTCGAATTCCATCACAAACAAATCTATGCCACACATCTAAGCATCTCCAAGGCTAGGCCAGAGCACAGAGCCATGGAAAGTGAGCCTCAGCCAGAAGGGAGGCTGCTGGAGGAGAGAGACTTCTTTTGGAGTCTCTAAGCCTCGATTCGGGCCCCAGCTTCTCTAGGAAGTTCTGTGGTCCTACTGAGATGTGTTCCCATTGCATCCTCAAAGCATTTACTGAGCACTTCCGTATGCATACTTTATTCCACTGAGTCATTGCCACAGTCTTGTGAGGTAGCACCTCTCATCCTGTTTTACAGATGTGGAAATTGAGGCAAGACGTGAAGTGGTAAGTTTCCTTATGAAGACGTTCTACCTAAATTAGTCTTGGTCCCAAAATCCGAGGCTTTAACCACTCTTCTGAACTGGCCGCCCTGGAATGTATCCGTCTGTCCTGATGGGAAAGATGCTGTGCTTTTGCTTTCCTGTCCATGAACTTGTGCGTGTCAGGAAATGTGTTTACTTACTTTGGTATTCTTAGCGCCTAAAACAAGACGGGCATTCAGGAAACGTCGGACAGAGGCAGTGTGGGGATGTGTTTGTTTTTCTCCAGGTTATTTGTGGATCTGTTTGCCTGTGTCTAGTGAAAATTCTCATGTGGTCCTGTTTGGGAATAGCCTTTTTTCCTTTGGGCAGTGATTTGTATTACAGAAAGGGGAAAGGAACTTAAAGTATTTGGCCTTTCAATTTGCCCAAAGGGTATCTTAGTGGTTACGATTATACTCACACGTCAGAACTGATCATGGATGTTCATGCAGAGTGTAGGCAGCACCAGTTTATTGGAATGGGTAGACCATAAGCATTTTTCAGATGAGATTTTTAAAAATGTTTTGATTCCATGGTTTTTGCAGATACATTGCCAAGAAGTTATTTTTCAAAAGGAAGGATTCATTTACAAATACAGATGAAACTTACGATTTTGACCAAGACTTCTAAAAATATGGAGTCACAATGTCATTTGTTAGCTTCTCCTTTTTCTTCCCTGTGTGGTAAGATAAGTAGAGAAATGATGATTTGCTGGCTGGGTTAATGAGTCCCTGGAACACTGGATAATTGCAGGATTTTAGATACTTCAAATCAGATGGGATTATAATTAACCAATATTGCAGAGTGTAGATTGTATATGAGATGTGGAGTGAGGAAAATGAGCTGACATGGGCCAGGACTGTGGGACGCAAGCTGAGGATTTTTGTGTCTTGATACATTCCACGTGTACAGCTGTATCTCAGAATAGAAGGAATTAAATTGCTTTAAAAAATAAAGCTATATTTTAAACTTTTGATAAGTCTTGCGGTCTGAAAAATGGAACCAATAGATTAGTTGTAGATCCATAAGCCCCTGCTCTCAGAAATCTCTGGCATAATTAAGAAATCGAGAACCAAAGAAGGTCGCCCCCTTCCTGAGTAGTGCAGTTTCACGTCCAGTTAATAAGCACATATCAGTCTTTCGATGGCAAAAGAAAAAAGAAAAATCCAGAAACAGTAGTGGCATTGACCATGAAGAGATTTGTAAAAACTTAAAAGCAGGAGAAAAGGCCATAAATGGTAGGGAAATGTTATTTTCATTGATCTGTAGCTATCTCATACTGATAATCACCTTCTGTTGAGTGGTTGGCTCATTTACTCCTCCCAGCATCCCTTGGGGTACGTATCGGTCTCAGTTTTACAGATGAGGAACCACGGACATGAAATAACCGCTCCAGTATCGTGTGGCCCCACGTTGTCTGGCCCTGCCCTTTCCACCTGCCCAACGCCACCGCCAAATACGTTGTATTTCCTGCGTGTGTGTTCACACACACGTAGTCTAAAGCTGAGTGTCGTTTGGAAAAATAACACGTTTTTCATGTATACTTTGGAAAAAGTGGTTGTAAAAGTACACATTCATTCACCCATTCTTAGACACATCAGAGACTGTTATGCCGTGTGTGTTCGGGGCAACTTTAAGTGGAATGATGCTGTGAACACCCAAATGTAGTAGATGAATGACACAGTCACATTTCCCTGTTTCGTTTTTAATTTCACTAAAACTTGAAATGTGGTTGGATTCTAATGTAGAAAATGAAATTCATTTTTGGCAGTTTTCCTAGCTTTGGATAAGTAATTGTTCTGAACTTTAAGTAACTGGATAATTTTTATCATGTCATTATGAATTTTCATTCTTAAGTAGAACCTGTGATGAGTATTTGTGTATCTTTCTGTACTTTCCTGTTGCGTTGTATTGTCCTGGATAAATAATTCTACGTCTCGAAGCTGGACGAGTTTGTTAGCATGAGTAAATTATGTTGTGTGAATCACGCTCCTTGAGGGTTATAGTCCAGATACTGAAAGGCTGACGTGGTAGACTGCTGTCAGTCACAGTCAAGTGTATGTCAAGAATGCCTTCTAGGAATAATGCTGGTTTGTGAAGACCTGGTTGTCAGAGGCACCATAACCATGATCACAATTAGATTCTATCCTGAAACTGTAATCACAATCAAATATATAGCTCACCACTGTGCTAAACCTGTGCTCCAGGCCAGGGGTCAATTTCCAGTTCTATGCTGATGGATTCTGCTGATATCCACGGGTGAGGAATAAAGAAAGTAGCAAAGAGACAGCAAGCAATATTAGAAAGAGCACTGGTAAAATAATGTTTGTTCAAGTCCAGCTGTGCTACGCAGTGGCCTGGTGGCCTTGTTTTAAGGCCCTGGACCATGGATTTTACATGTGCAAAGTGAAGGCAGAAACATCATCTCTGCCTGTCTCTCTCTCTCTTTTTTTTTTAACCAAACACAATAAGGAACATACAAGTGCCAGTTGGAGATATTCTGTTAACAGTGGCAGTTACTGAGCTGAGACACAGACTCAGGTTTCTAATCTGGTCCATAGCTGATGTTCGCTGAAAGTTAGTTCCCGTCTTCTCTCTCTTTAGCCGTAGGTTTTCTATTGGTTATTGGTTCAGGAGGGGCAGTGGGTTCGACACAGGGTAGGGTCACTGTTGGTTATGAATGCCCCAGACTACGCAGTGGACCGGCTGCCCCCCTACCACCCTATGCTTCTCCCCTCCTGCCTGCACGGCAGTGTTTTTTGTTTTTGTTTTTGTTCTCTCCCCGCTGCTGCAATTCTTATTCTTTCTGATCTTCTGTATAAAAATTATAGAGTGTTTTTAGAGTCGAGAGAGATCTAGAAATCACCTAGTCACATCTGTTTACCTTACACACCAGGAACTAAAGCCGGGAGGTGAGTTTAGCTCAAGAACACACAGCGAGGAAGCAGCCGGGCTGCCGAGCCCCATGTGCTCAGTTTTGAAAGCAGACCTATTTTCACCACACCACGCTGCCGTTTCGATTTTGTGCCCATGGAATGGGGCTCCCCCACCCCCGTTTTTAAATATGGTTTCACATCTCTGTAGAAGTGGTTTCTAGCACCTGCCATCGACACTGACTGTGGTGTGAGCCAGGTCCTCACCTTCTCCGGTTGTCATGTTCAAGGCTCCATCCGCGTGGGACAGCTGACGCCTCTTGCAGAGAAGCAGAGCGTGGCAGGTGTGGGTGACTTCAGAACCCCTAACTGCGTGATTCAGACCTTACATGAGAGAAGGGTAATTAATTTTCTTTGCCTCCCCCACATATTTCTGGGAGAAAGCGACCACAGAGTTCAGAGGAAGGTGTAGGATTTGTGTACTTGGTTTTTTTTTCCCTCTCTCAATCTCATTACGAGTCAAGCACTGGAGGTTTGGGCGTTTTGCTTTTGGCTGACAGGCAGGCTGAGAGTTAGAAACCTGAATCTGTTCCACTCACATTAGCTGTGTGACCTTCCAGAACACTCCCCTCACTTCTACTTTCTCATCTGTGAAATGGGTTCGAGGGTTCCCGCCTTTGTGTCTTAAGACACTTTGTGTCTTAAAGAGTTATTTGAATCAATGAATGGGGGTGCGAAGGGACTTTGTGAACATGGTAGAGGCCCTGCAATGGGGAGGGCTTTGATGAACAGACCTTAAAGCGTGAAGCAAGAGACCTGGGTCTGAGTTCCGGTTCTGCCCCCAGCAGGGTTCCTGGGGGGTGAAGGGATGCTGGGTGGCCTGAAACAACGGCTGTCTCTCCCGTGTTTCACCCCCCCCCCCCGTATCTATATTTAGTGACGGTGTTTCATGCGTGTGGATTAAATACCCTAGGAATTATTTGGAGTCTTTTGTCCTTTATCTCTCATCTCTTTTATCATGTGACTCAGTCTAATATGTGTACAAAGAAAGAAAGGAAAAGAAACATTCATTTGCGTGGAAGGCTTTTGCAAAGAAAGAAGAAATGTTTTCTCGTTGGCAGATAGTTTCTTCATGTGTTTCTAATGAAACAGAAGCCATTTGGTCTCTGGCTTATTTCTTTGTTTCCACTCTGACATTGTTGATGTCAGCAAAAAACGCAGCTTGTTTTGTGGAGAGGGCCATGTTCTCGTCCGTCCGTTGAGCACAGGACTGGATTCAACGCGCCACGCCCCTCGACCATAACAAAATAAATCTATTCTAGACCGTGCAGTGGGACTACAACTTTCTGTAGATCTGGGCTCAGAAAGTTCTTTTGGAAAAGCTCTTGCAAGTACAATGGCAAGCATGCATAACACTGCCTGATAATCGTTTGCTCTGCCTGTTCCCTCCGTACTACCTACTTAACATCATACGGAGGTAAGGAGCCCATTGTTTCAGGGTGTTGGTGGTAGTTTATGTACGTTAACATGGCCCTTTGATTGTTTTCCCCCCAGGTTTTTGATCACATTCATTAGACCTCTTCTCATGGCACCAGGAAATAAAAATGTTCAGCCTCATTGAAAACCAGGACTTCTTCCTTTCATTGCTAAGAGTTTATTGGCACAGTGGAGCCCCACCCAGACAGGCGCGCTCCCCCCGCCCCATGTCTGTGAAGGCTGTGTGTAGTCTGAACCCCGAACCACCAAGCTCAGTGTGCTGGGCCCGCAGATGCCTGTAGCTGTCAGTCAGCAGGCGCGGTGTGAGCGCACCAGGCATTTGTATAATCTGGGGGCAAATTTGGAAACTCCTGGGAGAAATCTCACAGAAACCGTTGCCAGATTTGAGCTAATGGCTGCCTACTTGTGAGTTCCCCAATGCATTTGAAAGTGCATTTTTATATCTGTGCTGCCTCTGTTCCCACCCATCAGACGCTCCGTTTTGGTGCCATGTTGTCAGATTTTGAGTACCCTGACACCAATTTTGGATTTTCTGTCATGAGAACAATTGGTGTGAGTCCTGTTGGGTTTTTTTTAAATTTTTGGTTTTGCTTACATTTTTAAAGATGGTATTGTCTAAACATTTTTTCACGCTGCAAAATGGAACTGGTATGTTGAATTTTTTTTTTGTTGTGTTGAATTGGGTTTTCTGGTTCTTTCACCTCAGTTCAACTTCAGTCCTTTAATCTTTTTTGTTGTATTAAATGTGTCGGTTGTAGAAAGCCTGTGTGGCGTATGGCCATTGGTGGTTTTCCCTGGTTGTCTGCAGACATTGTCCAGTTGTCTCCTTACTTACATCCTTGCTGTGAAGTGGTTGTCGCAGGGCACCAGTTGCTGGAGGTGAGCAGCCAGACTGGAGGAAACAGAGACAGAACAGTTTCTCCTGTTCCCTGATCCTGTTTGGCAGTCGCCTCCCCACCCCCCAGTTACATTCGGGACCGTGGCCTGTGGCCCTCGGCCAGACAGAGCGTGCATCCTGCACCTTGTCCCACTCAGAGATGCTGATCTGCAGGGCCCGGTGTGCGGCCCAACTGCCTGCATTTAAAGGCACTTACAGGGTTGACTCGGACTCCGAGGGGTGTAGGTGGGGCTGGGGCAGGCAGGACTAGATCTACCTTTAGCCAGCTGGGCCTCACGTGGACAGAAACACAGTTTGAGGACTTGGAAGATTCTTTGCCATCCTAGGGCCTGGCCTCTCTCTGCTGCGTCGGCTCCTGGCACTATCCACAAATTGCCGTACACTTTCCTCTACTTCTGCTCCCTGCCTTCTGTTGACTCCACTTCTGCCACGTGTTTGTGTGTCTGTGTGTGTGTGTGTTTCCGTGCGGGCTTGACAGCCGATGGTGTTGCCACCAACTCAGTGCCAGTAGGAACCCCCAGTCTGGGGTGCAGTGAAGAGGGAAACTTTATTCAGTGCAAACAGCTCAACTGTGATATAGCACGGGTGGGGAGCAGCATGCTTCGAGTCTGCCCTGGGGGAGAGGCGCCTCGCCAGCTAGACAGCTGTGTCCTGCTTTGGTCTGCTCTGCTCTGGCCAGACGTCTTCAGTGTTTCATCTCCAGCCAGGGACACAGTCTTAAGCCTCCAGTGGAAAGGGAACATGCAGTTTCTGAGCCAGAGGGGAGCTGACTTAGGTAGAGAGAAGTCCCCACCCCTGGTCCTTAGCTGCTGTGTCCTCATACAAATGCGGACTGACTCCAAATCCTTGCAGTTTGATTGGCCCAAAAAGCACTGTTCTGATTGGTTAGAATGTAGACACTCTGATTGGTCAGTGAATATGCTAATGGAGATATGGCTCCACCACTTTAGCTGGGCAGGGAAAGTCTCATCCTATTGATTGAAATAGGATTCCAGGAGTTCCTCAGTAAGGCCTCAGATGGCAGGAACTCGGTGCAGGCGGTGAGTTCAGGGAGGGGCAGGCAGCTTAGTGCAGGCTTCTCCTGAAAGTGTGGCTGTGGAAGAGGCCCCAGTTTAGAAAGGGCTGCTAGGCCATGCTTTTAAACTTGAGCCAGTTAAGCCACAGGAGCCCTTCTTGGTAGCTGTCTTCTTTCTCAGGGTCAGTAGGCTTATATAATTAAGTGCTGTATTCTTTATTTTTCTCAGTTCAGGTTGGGCCTGCTGCTAACCACTGTTATCCCAGTGTGGTCCGAATTTAGGTTGGTGTGCAGCCTCAGATACTCACAGCTGTGGCCAGGGTGTGGTCCCCGAAGTTCCTGTGGGGGACCTATCCAGGGTGCTCATGCTGGTTTCTTTCCTTCTCAGGCTGCCTGTCAGTTTTACAGACCATTAGCCGTCTTAGCAGCTCACTGTTTGTATTGCATGACTGGGTATAGCAGAAAGAACCCTGCGTTTTTCACCAAGAGTTAGGAGTTCCCGTCCTAGCTCAGCCACTTGTTAGCAGTGGGATTTCAGGCCAGTCCTTTGACCTTCCCGGCACTCGGCTTCCTTGGTTATGGAATGGGGGCTATTGCAGCTTTTCTCACAGTGTTAACTGGAATGGCTGAGAGTCACTTCATTAACTGTTAAACAGATAGGAGAGGTGGTGGCTACAGCTGGAGCTGTAATATAGGTCCATCCTCTCTTCCTGATGATTTTTTTGCCCAGCGTTACTGAGATGCAGTGGACCTATAACATTGTGTAGGTCGCAGATGTACAGTGTAGTAACTTTTTATACCTATATACTGCACAGTGGTTACCATGGTAAGTCCAGTTACCACATCCATCAGCTCACATAGTTAGAATTCTGTTGTGGAGGGAACTTTTAAAATTTACTCTCAGCAACTTTCAAATAGACAATACAGCATTATTGACTGTAGACATCATGCTCTTCATTACGTCTCCAGAACTTACTCATCTTATAACTGGAAGTTTATGCCCTTTGATTTCCCGCACCACCACCCCTGCCCCCCACACACCCTTTTTTTATTAACAAGTGAGGAGCTGGGCCTGGGAGTTTGCCATCCCAGGGACACTATACCTCATTAACAGCAAGGCCAGACCCAGAAGCCAGGCCCTTGGAATTCTTACGATGTCCTTTAGTGTGAAGCATCCATTCATGTACAGAAGCTCCTGGTCTGAATCTTTCTCCCTCTCTCCCCTTCAGAGAGGCTTGCCCTTTGGAACTGGTCCCTTTCCTTGATCACTCTGTCTTAGAATCTCTTGTTCTTATAGAGCCTCTGGTGAGCTAATAATCACCTTCAGCTTGGTTGTTAGTATCTGTCGTTTTGTAATTCTGTTGTAGTCTTCGTGAGGAATGTAAAGTTTCCCACGTGCCTTTCCGCTGGAGAGTTAGAACAAAGAAAGCGAGCCAAATAGATTTGTCTGGTCCCTGTTATATAGCTCCTTTAGTAGCCGTTTTACCTCTCAGGGTGAGCACTCAGCTCTGCTCATTCCCGTTTCGGAAGTGCTCTCTGGCTCCTGCTCCGGCGGTGAGGACAGCATCTGCTCACCAGCAGGCCGGGGTGTCTCAGGGGGCCTGGTCATCGAGAAAGGGTATTGACCCTGCGGCCATCAGTTGAATGTGCCTAAGTGGGTAGCAGCCCAAAGCCATTACTGCTGCCTTCCAGGAATCTTGATAAATGAATTAGTGGGCTTTCTGTGGCCCTTGATGAACCCATAGAAAGCCCCATACAGGAATCACTTGTTCCCCCATTTGTTTCCTTTGGCTGGTGCCGGAAGTATAACTCCCTGTGTGGAAATCTCCCAGCTGTGGGTTTCAGAGCACTTGGAAGAGGAGGAGGAGCTACCATTTGCTGACTACCTCTAAGTGGTGGGAGCTTTGTATCCTCTCTGATTTCATTCTCTAAAATCCTAGAGATGGTTATGATGATCTCTTCCTATTATACAGATGAAGCAACAGTCTAAGAAAGTTAACAACAACAAAAACCTAGTCTCAGATTACCCTGCTACCGAGGACACGGTATTTTCATACGGAGCTGCGGTCTCGGGAGTCTGCATCTCGCCAACGGTCTCCATTCCGAGGGCAGGGCAGGGAGCTGTGGGGAAACGAGAAGGAGGTTCATTCGTCATTTCTCCCTACAGTGGGGCAGGGGGCGGGGTTATAATTAGTCGTAGCTAAGAACCAATCGTACTGTGCACGGACAGTGCTGAGGTGGGCTTCGCCACGTGCATACGACCCCTTCGGTTCGCTTAGCTCACCTCTGCTCTGTGCTGGCACTCGGCCACGTTGCACTCCTCTTGCCCCCAAGGAAATGGACTCTGTTGATCAGACTTTAGTGAAATAAAATATTGTATCGTCAGGTGTGAATGCCCAAGGCGCATTCTCAACAGTGAAGGCCATAGCCGGCAGTGAGAAGAAAGAATTGGCCGTATTCAGGTGACACTCACTGGCACAAGTAGGAGGTTCAGCATCTGTTTCCCTGTTTTCCATTTAGGAGACTTGGGCCTAGTTAAGGTGAATGGCAGGTCAGAGTCGATCGAGTGGCCAGTGCAAGGGCTCAGACCAGACGCCACAGCTTCCCGACTCGACTCTTCAGCCTGGTTCTCTATCAGTTCTCTCTACCAAGGAAAAGAATGTAATCCCCCCATTTCTGTACCCCTCCCCCCCCACCATGTATAGTGCAAGTGAAGACTTGACCTCTCCGAAAAGGACTCAGAAAAGGCCAGCAAGGCCCATCCTCCACGCTCTGGTGATCAGCACGACACTCCCTTCATTCTCAGGGTGACACACTGACTCAGGGCCTCTTGCAATCTCCAGATCTACCTTTCTGACTGTGCTCCCAGGCGGGGCAGCAGTGTAGTGTGAGCAGGGAGGTGCCCGTGATCGTGAGGGGATGAGTCACGTCCATGGTATCCTGAATTCCAGTTTTATACCTGAAGGAATTTTACAGCCAGCATTTTCTTTTCGTAGTTGGGGAAACTGAGGACCAAAATAGATAGAGGCCTGCCAAGGTCTCCAATCCACTAGAACTAGTCTCCTCTCTCTAAGGTTCAAGCTCTGTGTGCCTCCCCCACCCCCTTTATCCCATGGAGGGCACTGGGGGTCGTGGGATTTTGAACAAGTGTTGGGGGTGAGAATAATGAGCTCTGTGATCAGCAGACAAAACCAGTAGGCTTCATCTGCATGCCACCTGCACCCACATGGGACAGTGAGGGCAGCCCTGGCTGCTCCCTCCCCTGCTGCCCTGCGGGCCCCGCGTGGAGGAGAGCCAGCAGGCGCGACCCTGCCTGGCAGGCGCCTCTCAGCTTCAGGGTTTTGGATTGCTTTTGATGTTTTTCTCCTTCAAAAAGAGAAGCGGTGTAGGATGTAGGCTTTCTTCATATTAATTTTAGAGCAATGAGTGATGATTACAACACTAAAATGAGCCTTTTAAAAATATATGTAAGCTATATATTGATTTGTTGGTGAATAAGTGGTAGGATCGTGTTCTCCTCCATTAGGTCATGCCTTTTGTTGAGTTTACTTTGTGAACTTACCCTTTGCAGCATCACAAGAAACACAACTAGGCACCAGCACTGAACATGTCAGACAAAGTCTGCCCCACTTTCCTCTCGTACGAAAGGGGCCGCAACGCAGTGACACCACACAACGCACTACCAGTTCTTCTCCGAAAGAGAGAGAGATTGGTCTTTCTCCCTTCTGAGTTTTTCCACTTTCAGCACAATTAGAACTTCACACTAATGACTTTTTTCTTTCTGGTCCTAGGATTTCGTATTGTGCTTATTACAAAACAAGCAAAGCCAGATGCACTCTTATGGTGTGTAATAATATTCCATAGATAAAGCAAACAGCGTATGTGAAAGGACAAAAGGCGCCCCCCAGGGACGAACACTTGCAAAGTACATTTTCACCTGACGCCCTTTGAAACATGAAATTTGAAAAATTACGATTTTCGAGGAAAAAATTGCTCATGTCCCTTTTTTCTTCGTGCAGGTCTCTTGCTCACGTACTGTATTTTGCCCTCACGTCGTTGGTTCTGTATAAGGCGGTGAGCTCAGAGGTGTCCTGAGGAGTTGCGGCCTAGGGGACTGATTTGTAGAGCTGTGGACCTGGGTGGCTTCCTCCCCTGCCAGCCCTGCACTGTATATGACTCCGGTTATATAGTTTTAAATAAGTGGGATTACTCTCACTTTAATTCTGTCTGTACATTGTTCTGGTACCGTGTAGACCGCAGGGATGTCGAACTCATTTTCACTGGGTGCCACATCAGCCTCACGGTTGCCTTCAAAGGGCCAGATGTAATTTTAGGACTGAGTTAATGTAACTACTCGTTCATTAACTAGGGACAAGGAGTTCAGCGCTGCCTCCGGGTAGAAACAAGGTTCGGGGCAGATAAAACAAAGGTGGAGGGCCGGATTCGGCCTGAGGGCCTTGTGTGTGCCACCTGTGGTGTAGAGGGTTTGTGACATCAATTCTAAAATCTCTGCAATGTTGGAAAACAAGGAGATTTATTACAGCAGGTACACTGGACACTCTAACTTAGCTGGATTTTCTGAGTGTTGGAGACTGAAGGAAAAATGAATAGTCCTGGAAAACAAATAGAAATGTAATGTTTGAATTTACAGGTGGCTTTAACAAGTCACTTTATGTCTCCAAGTCTGTTTCTTCACTGTAAAACAAATCTATCATTATTACTTCATAGGACCACTATTTAGGGATTGAGAATGTTCGCATAAAGCGCTTGGCTCCTAAAATTGAGGGTTGGGTAAGAAGAGGGGGGGTGAGTTGAAAAAATCTTGTTGAATCTGAATCACCATCTAGAGTCAACTCTTAAGTTTTTGTAACATGGACCGTTCTGTGACCAAAGGTCTGAGTCTGTGCTTTGGGAGGAAATGTTTTTGTTTTTGTTGTTTTTGTGAAATAAATCAAGTAGTTGTATAAAGTACACTTAAGTTGGAAAGGGGCCATCCCAAAACATTGAGGCACGTACTTTCCTCCAACCAACCAAAACGAGCCATGGACAACAAAATAAAGAATAAGAGAAAGCTGGACCTCTAATTGGATAATTAAGGATCAACCTATTAGTTAATAACTTAGTAATTCTTGCTTTTATTCCTCTTCCAGCAGAAAGACATGCAGCTTTTATTCCCTCAGGGGTTTTATGCATTATAAGAATAACAAAGTGGAAGAAAATGAATTCCAAACAAAGTGGCACACAAATGCTGTAAACAGGAGCCAGGAGAACGGAAAAGGAAACTTAGTGATCCAGGAGTGGCGACAACCAAGTGAAAATCTACAGTGTCGCTGGGGACCATTACCTAACGATAGGAAATCCCAATAGCGAAAGCAAGTTTAGCTCAGTGGGTGATTAATCTAATAGTTTATAGTTTGTTTAGTTCCATTTGAAAAAGCTTGTGTTTTTTTAATCACATTTCTAAAGGAAGCAAAAAGAGACCAAGAGACCCAGAGATGTGAGGCAGGAGGGGTGGAAGCCAAATTTCAAAGTTAGCCGAGTAGCCCCAGCATCTGAGCTCAGCCTGTGGAAGTCGGAGAGGTGCTGCTACTCAATTTGACTTCCTTCTCTCCTTCTCCTTGAGGTGGTAAGGATTCTTTTTGCCGAAACTATACAGTGTAATTTCCTGGGAAAGAAAAACAAATTCCTTGGAGTTACATGGCGTACAAGCAATGCAGTGTTTTCATAGCATAACACTATAATTTGTATTTTATTTTGTTAAAAAGAAGAGCCAATTAAGGCGGAAGATTCAGGAGGTCAGCTGCCCCTTCAGTGCGACGTATGGGTAAGGATCCCTTTCCATCTGCAGCTAGGGCACTCGAGGGCACTCGTCAGTAGATGGCTCCTTAATCCCCGCCCTTTTAAGCACAGCCCCATTCCCGATTGGAAGAACGGATATTCAGGGACCCAGGAGGAACAAGTCACAGCCCACTGTGCTCACAGGGCATGAGCGGACCAGCAGCTGACTGCTGATCACTGACAGTCCCCTGGGGACCAGAAGGAGTTCTTGCGTAAGGACAATGTGATCCTCAAACTGCTCCCAACCAGCACGGGCACCTGGGGAAGAGACAGTGATTTGTCTGGCCAAGCAGGTTCTTGAGCGCTTTTGGTGTTGGGGACTCGTAGGACACTGGTGAAGGACTTCTTGGGTAATAGTTCTAGGAGAGATTCTGTTTCAGACAAGGGAGGTTAATGCGAGTCACTGGGGGAAAAGATAATTTGCATAGACCTGGGAAATGGCACTGAGAAGTAGAGAGACACACTGGCATAAAATCTGTAACTCTTGTTTAAGCACTGGGGTTTTTTTCCTTCCTGAGGTACTTCTGTGTTTTGGAGAGGGTTTTTTTTTTTTTTTAATTTTGCTTCTGTAAATTCAGCTGTTGGGACCAAATTGCTTTCTCCAAAAAACAGGACAAAGATCTGGCATAGTCGAGTTGATTTTTATGTCCTTATATGTGTTTGAGTTGATAGATTATTTTTCATGAAAAACTTTGAATGTGTAAGAACTTGTCTGTACAACTACTTACCCAGTGAACATTTTAATGAAGTTATTTCTTTATACTTTTACATACAAAGAAAGCCTTGTCTGTATTAGAGATCAGAAAGATAGGACTGAAAAATGTTCAAATCAGGCAAAGTTCAAGGGACTTAGAAATATTCTAGTCAAATTACAGATCACAGTGCATCAATGGGTCATGAAATAATTAGTGTGATCCATACCAAAAAAAGAAAAGTTTCATCGTACTGTGCGGGAAGCCCAGGTCCAAAAAGGGGAGGGACTTAGTCTAGGTCGTTTGTCTTAGATGTTTGATAACTTCTTAAACTTTGAAGTAATGCCTCAAATTATTGTGATTCTGGTATGCTTAGAACACACACTTGGCCTTTTTATCCAGAGAAACCAAATAATGCAAGAATTAAAAATAACTCTGCTCCACTATGAATGCAGGGACCTCATCTTGTAACCAGCCGCCCCTCCCTTTATGACCTTTCAACTTTCCCAGGAGAGTGACTCAGCCGATAGTGGCCTGTCTGGGTGGAAACCTGTCTTGAGTTAGGAAACAGATATCCCTGTTACACATGGGGGTGAGAGCCAGTCATGCACGCTTATCCAAGCCTACCGTTTCTACGGGAAGTTGAGATGATGACCCTATATTAAGGTGAAACTTGGAGAGGGACCCTGGCAGGGGGCATGTACAGCTGACCCTTTAAAAACACAGGGGTGAGGGCATCTAACTCCCACAGAGTTGAACTCTGCAGTCAGCACTGGGCAGACAGGATTCCCAGCCTCTGAGTCGGCCCTTGGACAGTGCAGGTTTGAACCGTGCAGGTCAGGTGAACTGCGGTCGGCCAGAAAAAGTTGGTGTGTAAGTCCACACCCATGCAGTCCAAACTGGCGTTGATCGAGGGTCAGCATTACTGAGTTATAGCCTCGTGTGTTGGCATGCGTTGCACATTCTTGCTTCTTTCCTGCTGTTGACCTTCCAGGCATGTGTAAACAGTCATTTGAACTGTCACTACCTGTATTCCCAGGACATCCTGTTAACAATTTTTTTTTGTCTGCTTCCTTGCAGCTGGAGGCCCACTCAGGGTCGCACAATGGCTATGTATTTGGAAACCATATTGCAGAAGTCTGTATTGGCATTCTGTCTCTGGCTGTGTGGGTAGTTCTGAAAACCTCAGATTTTACTTTCAAATTCATCCGCAGCTAAACCAAACTCTGCCTTTTCCCTAAGTCTGAAGAATGCATCCCAGACGAAAGGCCAATTTCAGTTGACCTTAATTCTCCCTCTGTGGCATTCCTTTAGTTCCGTGTGTTTGAAATGCAAGGCCTGTTCTGGTTTCAAGCACACTTTTCATAGAAGTCTGAAACAGAAATGTATTATTGGACTGATAATGCCTTGTGGAGGCCAATAATGGTTTTAGGCACAACCGCAGTAGTTTTTCTGTTACTGATTTAAGTGCCTTTGACGGTTCCTTCGCCCCGTCCTCCCTCACGTTTCTTGAATGATGCTGGCAACCTGACACTGCTCTTGTCCTGCGTAGGGTTGAGCTGACCTTGGCAAAATTGTCGGGGGAAACACTTTAACAAACGATAGTGAAATTTTGTGGGGAATGCAAATGATTCTCTTGAACTGGAGACTTACCAAGAAGCTGAATGCCTTTTTTTTTAATGTAGTATACCGTGTAACACGCATGATTTTTAAAAAAATACTTGGAGAGTAAAGATCCCCCCCACCCTAACCTAGCTCTTTTTAGTCATTCCTATTCAGTCTGTTCTACTTGCACACAGTATTGTAAACAGTTGCCATTTTGAATTTTGCTTTTTCACTTTAGAAAACAGCAGCAATATTGCGGTCCAGGTTTGCCATCTTTGGTTTTTAAGGGCTACATGATATCATCCTGTAGATGTTCCTTAGTGTACTGAACCATCTCTGTGGTGTTGGGTCTCCAAAGGTTGCCTGCATTTTGGCTGAGACCACCAATGGGGTAACCCACTTGAGTCACAGGCCTTTTTTTCTCCCTGTTGAGTGCTCTCCTTGGGATCCAAAGCTCTACTTTCCCCATGAAGTTGAGATGATCTTCATATCTAGGTGAAACGTGGAGAGAGGACTTTGGTAGGTGGCATGTTGTGACAGTCTTGGGACCAAGGAATGGAGCGCCATCTTTTGGAACTTGTGCCGCCACCTGGCTTTGTCAGTGCTGGGTAGCTCCACCAGCCACAGAGTCATGGGTTTGGGGAAGAGACTGCATTTCAGCTGCTCTGGCCAGCTCAGGGCCGGTGGCTTACTGGGTCTCTCACAACCTCTCCAGACGCCTTATGAGGAGGTTTCCCCAAGGAGAAAACCTGTCAGTCACAACCCAGCTCACTGCTGTTGGGAAGGCAGTGTAGCCGACCCAATGATCCCCTTGGGGTCTTTTTTTGTTTTTCTTTAGCCACTCCCCTGGCACAGCAGGAATTCTAGTCCACGGATCTTCTCCCTGCCCCTGCTCACCCCTCTTTCTCGGGTGTCTTTTCTTTCCTTTGATGGTGGAGAGCACGTGCCCTTCAAAGGCAGGCGACGCACCCCCTTCTCTGGGCCTTGCCCCCGGCCTCCCCCAGCATGGCTTCTGGAGCCTGTCGTGCGGCACTCTTCATCTCGGGCACTCAGGATGCTTCCCTCGGGCTGCACCTGCACTGTCACCATGTGGCGTGTTGCTGGAAGGAAGGGAATCACCTTTTTTCATGTCTGTCCTCACAGGCAGGGACGGGCACATGGCTTAGCACATGCTAAGCAGTTAATAAATTCCTGAACGGAAAGAAGTATTCGTGTGCATGAATAGCCAAGTAACAATTCAGCAATACAGTTACAGAGTCAAAGACAGCAGGTGGTTGAGCTAACCAGTGCTTCCCAGCGTTGGAAAGGGAGAGCCCGCCGAGGCTGGTGTATCAAACGTGGCCCTAGGCCCATTCTCCAAGCACGCTGGTGTCTCGTGAGGCTGCACATGCAGAGGTGAGTCCCAGCGCCCCAGGTCAGCTGCCCAGGACAGCACTGCCTCTGCTGATGGAGGAATGGGGAGGACTGGACCAGCCTGAGGAACACGTCTGCCTGGACGAGGCGCTGGTGGTCACAGCATTGTGATCAGCCTCTTCCCACCAGGTGGACGGGGCGGGCGAGACGAGGCCTCGGCAGTTTCTCTCACAGTTTCAGACGTGATGGCTCAGTGCTTCTCTCCGACTGGCATTCCTCCTGTGCTTTGCCTTGAGCTCTCAACTCTTACTGTCCTTTCCCCCCATAGGAGGTGGCCCTCCAGAAATGCCATGTTTGTCTCCATTTACCTCCACGTCGTGTCACATCCCTGTCATGGAATCTTCTGCCTCCTGCACTTGTTCTGGTGGTATTTTTCTTCTCATTGGTTTTGGCCGGGGCTGGGATTTCACAGTTGTCACTGTCTGCAGCACAGGGGTGGGCAGCAAGCAGAGCATCCTTAGGACCCACCGGACAGCCAGTTCTTCCCCACGTGACTATAAAGCTGTCTGGCTTCTCTGAACCTCGGTTTCCTTATAGTGGATGAAATAATGAATAATGCCTACCTTGTGAGTTTGTTAACCGTCTGTATGCGCCTGACTCAGAAAAGGCACCCAGAATTGGTAGTTACTGTGGAAAGCAGATAGCTTGGTGAATAAGCCTTAGGCTTTGGAGCGAGACATTGCTGGACGTGGTTCTCCGATCCTGTTATTTAACAGCTCCGTGGTCTGCAGAGGTAATCCTGCTTGTGGGGTGTCTGAGCCTGAAATAATAGCAATAAATAGTAACAGGGAGTGTCATTGCAGTTAAGCTCTCTAACGAGCAGGGGCTCACTTAAGCTTACTGAAACGTGGGGATGGCGGGGCGGTCGGTCCAGACCCCCTCATGCGCGCTCAGCAGTGTCTCCTTCTGTGCATTTCTGTCTTTGCTCTCCTCACACTCTTGCCTGGCCTGGACCTGCCTCCGCTTTGTATATCTTCCCTCCACTGCTTAGGCGTCGTTCGTGTGTCTTCATTAAGGCGTGTGTACCTGGCCCATCATCGCCTTTCCTCTGTCACTTTTTCTTCTCTCCTTTCTAGTTCCAGTTGCTGAGAGGGTCAGATCTGATTGGCCCAGCTCCTCTTTCGTTTCTCCAACCACAGCACGAGTTGCTGGGAGCCCCCTCAGTGAAGCTCCCTTACCTGGGTCACTAGCAGTAGCTAGAGGAAAAGTGTGGTTGGTCCCTTGCTACAAAACCTGGCTCTCTGTTATGTGATCTTTGAGTGGGGGCGGAAATACTCTTGAGGCAAAGAGTTAGGGTAACTTTTGGTTCCAGAAACTATTACTTCTCTTTTGACACAAGGCAGACCTTTGGTGGAATGTAACAAACTCTGGTACAGTGAGTCAAGACTTCCACTGGTTTGCATTTTCCATTAGCGTGTCATTCAAGGAAATCCTGGCTTTGGGGTCATGGAACAGGCCTCTCTGTTTATCCTTCTGCAGAAGGAAAAAATTTAAAGTATTTCATAATTCATCTGAAGATAAACTTGTATTTGAGGTCTGTTCTCCCAGAGCTTTTTGGGGGAATTTTCAATGGAGCCTATTTTATAAATATTTTCACATTTTTGTGATAGCCTTTATCCCAACACAGATTGTGGAAAGTGAGGGGTTCTTACAGTCTAAATATTAGTTAAAGACATTCGAGAAACTAGAAATTCCAGCTGACATTCAGAGACTACTTTCCTTCATACTTACCGAAGAATTATTTTTCATCCAAGTACTTACTGAAGAGAATAGTGAATAAACATTCTGTAACCTATTCGAAACCCCATGTGTACTTTTTTTTTTAAGTAGCACTGGGAACATGAACACAATCTATGAAATACATTTTTTCACTCACATGCTGATTGTTAGCTAACAAGAAAAGTATGCGCAGCTTATGTTGCCTGTGTCTAGCGATTACTTTTATTTCTGGAGCATACAGTCCCTTTTTTGAACTAATTATAAAGTTCATTTGTGTTCTTTCCCTTTTACACCTGTTAGCTGTACTGATTTATTTGGTCTGCAAGGGTCTGTTGTGCGCATCCAGTGTGTGAGGCTGGTGGCGGTGCCTGGGGGTTGGCTATGAGCAGTCATGGAGGCAAGAGCGA
The DNA here is from genome assembly GCA_004027735.1 of Carollia perspicillata. Lineage (NCBI taxonomy): Eukaryota > Metazoa > Chordata > Mammalia > Chiroptera > Phyllostomidae > Carollia > Carollia perspicillata. Next base: position 2,864 of record PVKM010012526.1, on the reverse strand, counting down.
AAACCGAGAGAGGGAGAAAGGGAGGTCCCTTGACTATACCCTGTGCCTCCCAGAATGCCCCTGCCCCAACTCTCCTTGGCCTCCTCACACAGACCATTGGCGTGAACTCTGGAGGTTTGATTGTGTGTCCAGGGTTCTTACTCTGTGTCAACTATGTGGTTGTTTTCAGGTACTTCCACTTGAGGGGTTATCGGCATCTAGTTTGGACAGACCAGAGTGGGTACTAGACATCCTATGTGTGAGGTCTTCCTGGGAGTCCTCTGTCAAAATCTGAGATTCCCTGGTCTCCCCCAGGCCTTCCCCACCCATCCCATACCCTACCCCCATCCCCGTATTTCTCAAGTATCCCATCATTCTGCACCTCTCTTCCTAGTCCTTCTCAAACTTGTGGCCTGGAAGAAGGGTTGGATTTGATGGGGTGATGAGGTCATCATATTAGGGGGGAGTGGCATGAAGGCAGGAATACCCTTGAAAATTATTTAGGAAGATCCCATGCTCATAGCCAACATATCCATTGTCCCGTGTTTTTCTTATAGTTCACTGTGTGTTCATCTGAGCACCAGATGATGCGGTCAGCTTACATTTAGAAAGATATGGTAGACACACAAGTACTTCCCGCCTCCCTGCCCCTTCCCACCCACTGTAAGAAACCAAAACGCGTGAAGCCCTGGAGGGCACCATGGCGTAAGCGAGTCGGAGAGTGAGCGTGATGAGGCAATGGCGGTTCATTAGGTTTGATTTAAGAACAGCATTTCTCGTTTATGCCGGATTTGCCTGGAAAGGTCGTATAGTGGTACCCAACCCACAGAAGGCACTTGCTGGATCCGAGCCCTCCTCTCTGGCCTTGGGGCCCACCTGGGCCTTCGACGCTTGCTGCAGACAGAGAGAGGGAGCTGGGCCGCAGCGGAGGCCGGCGTCCAGGGCCGTTTAAATGGAGTCTCACAGAAGAGGTCTGGCAAGGGTTTAAAGGGAATTCTGAGCACTTAAACATCCACGTTGGGGTTTTCTTTCCATAGCGGTACCTTGTGAGAAATTACTTCAGTTATTAGCTGAAATGAAAGAGAACACATTTAAAAGGAGTGGAAAATAGGAAAATGTTTGAAGCTTGTTGGGAACAAACAAAGACTTTGGGGACAGTCCCACTGGAGAGTTCTCTGCTCTTCGGTAATCCCAAGGCATGGAGGAAGAGAACTCCAGCCCGTCTTAGTGTGTGAGTCATCACTTTATGTCTCCAAATTACGGGCAGATTGTTATTTCTTAAATTAACTCGGGTCACGAATTTTGTGAACCATACTCTGTGGGGAGATTTTTTTCGTTTCTTTTTACCCCCAGCCTTAAAAACATTTTTAAAAATGGCATAAGTAAATGGACACATGTCCTTCTGGAATTTATTTTTGAAATCCATGGGGCAAATAGGGAACATGCTCCCATACCACTCACCGCAAAACGGAAACAAATGCAAGAGACAGGAGAATTGAGACAAGGACACTTGGACCTTTTTTGTGTTTTTAAGGAAGAAATCGACAAGTTGGTGAGCAATCACCCATTAGGTCTCTACACGAGAACCCAGAACCATTGCACTTGGAATGTAAGTAAGAGATACCGCCACCATCACATGGACTTCCGTTCTCCCGACACCTGCCATTTCCCAGGCACTCACTGCATCCCCCCTCCGCCCCCCGGTCCTCCCATTGGCTCTGTGAAGTAGTTCAGTGAACGCCCCGCATCCGAGAGGGACTGGGGGACCTGTGCGCACTCACAGAGCCATTCTGAGGCGGAGTCCAAGTCAGACCCAGGTCACCCAGGCTCCAGTGTCAGTCTCGTCTCCACAGCACTCACACGACACTGTGGGGCAGCACTGAAGGACACACTGAGGTGCGAAAATATGTCCATGGGACTTGCGTGAGGGTGGGAGAAGGCTGCACAGCCGGAGTGCCCATATGCTTGATCCAAAACGGGCTGAGAGTGAGGGTTGCTCAGCGATTCGTTCTGCCAGGGCAGCGCTGTGAGCAGCGATCGTCCCTGGCAAACTGTCTGGGCCATGATCTCCAGAGAGGAGGTGGAGGGAGGGTGGGCAGATTGCCCGAACGTCTCCCATCAGGCAGCCATTGCTCAGAGCACAGGTAGGATCCACAGGAAACGTCGAGTCCCTGGGGACCGACTGGTCCAGTGGCAACTGGAGACCCTAACAGGCACATCCCCCTTGGGCCGCGCTCCTTGTTGTTACTGAGAAAAGGGAGTTCAGCTCAACCAGCATTTTTATTTTACATCTCCCAAGTTTGAAATGCTTAGAAGCTAATTTATGTATTTACTCAAGATAGTAAGCTGACCATATTTTTTTAAAGCACATGCAAGTGGGGAGTCGCCCATTTGCTCCCTCTGATATGCATTATAACAGGTACTCTGGAGCTCTGGGGTGCAAGTCTGTGCTCCCCAGAGTGTGTGATGTAGAGAACTAGGTCTGAGATGCTGGGGTAGAGGTGGGGCGTGTGCTTCAGAGACCACATAAGTTTGGGGAATACTGTGTGAAACAGTTACAACTTTTCAAGATAGGCATCTCACAGGCTTTAAATACATTCATGCTCCATCCGTTTTCAAAGGGGGAAACAGTGCGGAGCATTTCTCAGACTTACCGACCATAGATCCCTTTTTCTCACAGCATTAATTGGGCCAGTTGGCGCAGATTTGGGGGAATGCTGGTCTAAGTGAGCAGTTCTCAGACTTAAGGGTGCTCTGGATACGGGAAGGCCCTCAAACCTGTACTTGAGCACACTCCTATCTGTTAGATGAGAACGCTCGTGGATGAAATATTCATTGGGAAGCATCGAATAGTGCTCCTCAGGCCAAGCCCTCCAGAGTCACGC
>PVKM010012525.1:0-31544 GCA_004027735.1 Carollia perspicillata | reverse complement strand
CTTCCAAAGTTATATCAGGTGGGATTATGTTGACTGCTCCCTCTGTTCTTCAGAAGATCAGCTAGGTGCCCCATTTAGGTGCACAATCAAGTGGGCCCAACTCCCACTTGAACTGCCACCATCATCCATATATATATATGGAGATATCTATATCTATATCATCTATATCTATATCTATATCTATATCTATATCTATATCATCTATATCTATATATTCTTTTAATTACTGTTTAAATCTAATACAATACAGTTGTCTTCTACTATTCCATTCCACATTCTCCTCCCTTTTTTATTCCTGATGTAAATTTTACTATGTCTCTATTACTTGTCTCTATTCCCTACTCATATTACTGCTCCACCATCTACCCTCTCATAACTATTTTTCTTTCTGTTAGTCATCTCATATTTGTTTTTGCTCTTTCTAATAGGGTTAATCTCTTTACACCTTTATTAACATTGGCTCATGTGTAGTTGATAGTGTGTTTAGGGGTTGAGGACACTTTTGCAGAGGTGGGTTTGTTTCCTGGGTATTTGGTTTTGTTCTGGCAGTGCCTGTGTGACAGCATACAAGATGTGGTGGGAAGAATGTCTCTCAGTCAGCCAGCCAGAAGGAAAAATCCAAGAAAGAATGACCTAAAGACAACCAAAACCAATTACAACCAGAGAGCCAACATAAATTGTATAAAGGGCATCTCAAGAGTATCAAGTTCAGGAAATTTAGGATATTGGCCCACTGAATCTCACATGTGTTCTACCATATAAAATCAAACCACAAATAGATGGAGTCAAAGCAAATCAATCTAAGAAGCAGAAAAAAACAAGAAGAGTTACCTAAAAAGAGATGAAGAAACAATGCCCAATTGAAAGGAAAGGAGGACTATGGGGGGGGGCTCTGCTCACAGGCCTCCCCCCCCACTGGGCCACCACAGATGAAAATAATTCTACCAAGACATGATCTGCTTGGGGAGGAAAGGTGGCTGATCTGTCAAAAGAGAAGGACCCAGAGCCCTTTTCCTCAATGGACTTTTATTGGGTTCATTTTGTACAGAAATACAGGTAAAGTTCATTAATCATTGTCAGGCAGTAAGGGTGAAACAATAGATAACAAAGAACTCTGAGGACCTATTTTGAATCAGGGTCAGATAGTTAAAGAGATATAAAACTTTGAGGAACAAACTCACTTCTTGCTTGGATCCTTATTTAATTGAGAGCATTCTAAACAAAAGCAGGTTTCACAGGATTTTACATATTCTTTTTTAGGCCTGATTGCCCTAAGGAACCCACCCTTTCCAGCATAGAGCCATCCCCACCACTAGCATTGTCTCAGGCTTAAGGCATTGTCTCAGGCTTAAGTCAGGCAGGGGGAACAAGACAGCCAAGAGATCAGGAGACTTCTTGCAGCCAGAACGAGGACTGAGGCTATGTCAGAATAGCCAGGGAGTGAGGATCCATTACCCCCTCTTTGCTGCAGCCCCCCGAGTTCTTCCTTGAGGGCCTTCCAAGTGATCATGTCTAGCTTATGTTACCTCCCCTCTGAGGGGCCTTACCCATCATTGACTAACCGACCAAGCATTGGGGGCCAGAGATAGATGAAGTAAAAGGAGCAGAAGCAGCACTCCTGCCAGGGAGATGAGCTTTGTTTCCTTGGTCGGTCACAATCTGGAGGTCACTCACTCAGCCTTTAGCCATGGCGCGTGAGGGGGTGGGTGGTGTTTACAACTCCTGAAACCAGGCAGAGGAGTTCCCAACAAAGGAATTCCCAGAAAACATGCTAAATTAAATAGATGTAAGCAAACTATCAGACACTGAGTTAAATACAACGGTTATAAGTGTGCCCAATGAGCTCAGTGAGAAGCACAAAGAAATACAGGGAAGCTACAAGGAAGTTACAGCAAATGACACCTGCATGAAAAATGGCATAAAAACTATCAATAAGAGCTTGAAGGAATTGAAGAATACAGTATCTGAAATGAAGAACAATGAAGAACACAGTAGAAAGAATTAAAAGCAACCTAGATGAAGCAGAGGATTGAATCAGTGAGCTGGCAGATAAGATAGAAAAAAATTTCACAGCAACAAAATGGCAAATACTTTAAAAGAAAGAAGAGGATTTGAGGGATCTATAGGACAAAATGAAACATAACAATACATGTATCATAGTGATACAAGAAGTAAAAGAATAGGAGGGAGGGATAGAAAATCTGTTTGACATGACCTGCAAATATGTGGTCTACAAGAGACCTACCTCTGGACAAAAGACCTACACAGACTGAAAGTAAAGGGTTGGAAAAAAATATTCCAAGCAAATGGATAGAGAAAAGATGGACTAGAGATACTTATATTAGAAATAATACACTCCAAAATAATAGCCATAAAAAGAGACACAGAAGGAAAATTTATCATAGTCAAGGGAATAATCCATCAGGAAGACATAAACATTGTAAGCAAATGTGAACCCAACATAAGAACACCCAAATATATAAGGAAAACATTGCAGGACTTCAAGAATGATATAGACAGCAACACAATTTATAGTAGGGGATTTTAAGATATTGCAATCAACAATGGATATATCTTCTAAACAAAATATCAACAAACTTGTGGCACTGAACGATGCACTAAATCAAATGAACTTAGTGGATATATAGATATAGAACCTTTCATCCAAAGAAGCAAAATGCAAGCTCTTTTCAAATGCACATGAAACATTTCCAAAGACAGTCCACATGATATGATAAAAATAAGCCTCAACAAATTCAGGAAAATTAAAAAAATATCAATCATTTTCTTAGATCACAATGGGTTGAAATTAGAATACAAACACAAGGAAAATACTCGATATATTTAAATTCCTGGAGAGTGAATAGCATGCAATTATACAATGAATGGGTTAAAAATGAGATCAAGGAAGAAATCAAAAGATTTTCTGTGACTAAATGAAAATGAACACAAAACAGTTCATTTTTGTGAAGCTATGAGAACCTTTTGTGAACACAATACCTATGGGATACAGAAAAGGCACTCCTAACAAGGAAGTTCATAGGAATTCAGGCCTACCTAAAAAAAAGATGGCCACATTTCAAATAAAAAAACCTAACTGTACAACCACAAGAACTGGAGGAACAACAACAACAACAACAACAACAACAACAACAAAAAAGCCCAGAGCTAGCAGAATGAAGTAAATGACCAAGATCAAAACAGAATTAAATGACATAGAGACTAAAAGGACAACTGAAAGGATCAATAAATTCTAAAGCTGATTCTTTGAAGAGATAGCCAAAATCAACAATCCTTTAACAGAGATCCATCAAGAAGAAACAAGAGACTACCCAAATAAGTAAAATAAAAAATGAAAGGGGAGAAATAACAATCAGTGCCAGAGAAATACAAAGGATTGTAAGAACTTATTAAGAACAACTATATGCCAAGATATTTGAATCCTGGGAAAAATGCACACATTCCTATAAACATATAACCTTCTAAAACTGAATCAAGAAGTATGAGAAAGCCTTAACGGACCAATAGCAGTTACTGAAATTGAAGCAGCAATCAGAAAACTCCCAGCACACAAGACCTGGACTGTATGGTTTCACTGGAAAATTTCACAAAACATTGAATGAAGAGTAAAACCCCATCCTTCTCAATCTATTCAAAACATCCAAGAAGAGGGAAAACTCCCAAACTCTTTTTTATGAGGTTAGCATCATCCTAATCCAAAAACAAAATGAAGACAAAACAAAGAAAGAAAACTTCAGGCCAATATCGCTGATGAACATAGATGCTAAAATCCTCAACAAAATATTGCAAACTGCATCAAACAATGTATTAGAAGGATCATACACCATGATGAAGTGAGATTCAATCCAGGGATGCATGAATGGTAGAATACTCACAGATCAATAAATATATCATATAAACAAAAGGAAACACAAAAATCACATGATCATATCAATACATGCAGAAAAAAACATTTGATAAGGGACAGCACCCTTTTATGATAAAAACACTAAGCAAAGTGGGAATAGAGGGAGTATACTTTAACATAATAAAGGCCATATATGCAAAACCTACAGCCAATAACATATTCAATGGGCAAAAACTAAAAGCTTTCCTAATAAAATCAGGAACAAGACAAGGGTGTCTGCTTTCATCACTTCTGTTTAACATAGTATTGGAAGTTCTAACCACACTAATTGACAGGAAAAATAAATAAAAACAAACATCCACATTGGAAAGGAGGAATTAAAGCTGTCATTGTTTGAAGATGACATGATAGTGTACATAGAAAACCCTACAGACATCATCAAAAAACTACTTGACCTAGTAAGTGAACGTTCAGAAATGGAATGCATTTTTGTATGCCAACATGAAATATCAGAAACAAAAATCAGGAAAATATCTCATTTGCTATAGCAACAAGAATGTACCTGGGAGTAAACATAACAAAGGAGGTAAAAGACCTGTACTACAGAACACTAAAGAAAGAAATTAGGGAAGATACAAACAAATGGAAGCATATACTGTGTTCATGGATTGGAAGAATTAATATCAAGATGTCCATAATACACAAAGCAACTTATAGATTTAATGCAATCCATATAAAAATGCCAACGACGTATTTTACAGATGTAGAAAAACATTTCAAAAATTTATATGGAACCCTAAAATACCCCAAATAGCCTCAACAATTTTGAGAAAGAAGAAAAAAGTAGGAGGGATCACAAGACCTCTATCAAATTAGATTACAAGGCAATTGTAATCAAACCACTTGGAAATTGGCATAAGAACAGACACATAGATCAATGGAACAGAACAGAGAGCCCAGAAATAATCCCATGTCTCTACAGTCAATTAATGTTCGGTAAAGGGGGCGAGAGCATAAAATGGAATAAAAATAGCCTCTTCAACAAATGTTGTAGGAAATCTGGAAATTTTGCCAAAAACATGAAACCCGACCAACATCTTACTTTGCACACACACATACACACACACACACACACACACACAGAAATTAATAAAATACTTAAATATACATTATGACATCACAAAAGTCCTGGAGGAAAACATAGGCATAAAATTATGTATATTCCATGCTACAATATTTACAATGATATGTCCCATAGAGCAAAGGATATAAAGAAAAAAAAACAATCAAACCACATCAGATTAAGATGATTCTGCATGGCTAAGGAAAATATCAGCAAAATGATAAGGGAACCAAGTGTATGAGTAAATATTTTTTAATATAATATTATCTATAATAAAACAGAGAATATAAACACCGGGTTGATGTGTTCCGCTGCAGCTATGGGTTTTCTGCTAGCTGTGCCATTCTCCCCAATGACTTTGTGTAAGTCACTCTTGGCCTGGATCTTGGTATTGCTGCCCTGGGAAAGGAAGGTGCCACTAAGCTGCTATCTCTGACCAGACTCTCCATGGATGTAGGCACCATGGCTACAGATGTCACACCAGGGTATTTTCCCCATCTATTTATAAAACCTCCTCACCTCTTGTTTTGAAGCATCTTCTGTACTCTTTGACTTCCAAACTTCATATCAGCTAAGATTCTGTTGACTGTTCACTTCATTTTTGAGATCATCTAAGTGTCTGAGTTCAGTGGAAGAGCAAGTGGACATGGCTCCCACCTACTTGGCTGCCATTTTCTTAACCTCAGCAATGAATATTTTATTAATGTTGATGTTCCACATTCTCTTTCAATCTCAAAGTCATTATTTAATTTTGGCTAGTTTAATTTGATACCAAGGTCTTGATAATCTACACAGGGAGATTTTTCCCCAGAAAAATACATCTGCAGGACACTTGTATGCCTAACAATGTGACATTTTATTTTTATTATGTTATTTAACTTTTTATTATGTTATTTCATCAAATTTATGTATTTTCATATGTGGGGGAGATAGACATAGCCTTCAAGCAACTATCTGCACAAAGTGAATACAGTGTAACAAGAATTAACTGCCCTTTAGCTGTGCTTGTCTTTTTCAGTGCTTCTTAAGAAAGGTGCTAAATTTATCTACAACTATGGAAAACAGATGAGGAAGACTGCAGTGAAGATCGCACTAAAAGTAACAAGAGTGTAGACCTGAATTGGAGATTTACACCTCTTAATTATTTGATTGTTCAAAAGAAAAATGTACCCAACAACGATCCATCATATTCTTCTCCCCAAGACAACATGAGCTGGTGTGCACACACAGATATACACACACACACGTGTATATATGTATATATACATACACTACACACTGTTTATAAACATTTGTGTAACTTTGCTTGGCCCTCTGGGAATGCGATACCTCCCTATTTAGGACCCGTGAAGTATAATAAATTATTTAATTTCATATACCTCCCCAAGTATAATCTCTGCAACTGTGCTTTAGCAATACTTAAAGTCCCCACAAAGGGATCTTATTCCTCAGTTTAGGACACAATATGAAAAATACACTTAAGAATTCTGCACCTATCTGACCCCCCACTCCTTTGTATCAGTATAAATAATGCTATCATCTTCTTATTTACATAAACTAAAAACTTAACCATCATCTTTGACTTATTGCTGTATCTCTCCACCAATACAATCTACCTGTAAGTACTAGTCCATCCTACCTGTGAAATACATCCCAATTTTATCCATGTCTCTTTATCTTTACCACTATTATCCTAGTCAAAACTCCCATGTTCTCTTGCCTGTATTATTGCAATAGCTGCTGCTTCTACCTTTGCCTCTTCCACCATATCTTTTCTTTATACAACAACCTGAGTAATTTGAAATAACAGGCAAGGTCATGTTACTTCTCTGCTAAAACTCTGCAATGACCTCCAGTCCCACTCAAAGTAAAATGACCTACAATAACCTTCCAGGTTCTCCATGACTGTGGCCCTCCTACCATCATTTTTATGACTTAATTTTTTACTGTCCTTCTTTTACTCATCCTGTCATATTTGTCTCATTTCTCTTTCACATAAATATCAATCATCCAAATTTGGGAATTTTATGCTTGCTGTTCTTTACCCAGAATGTAATATTCCCCTGATATCTGCAAGATTTATGCCTTTATTTCTATCAGATTCATGCTAAAATACCATCTTATTAGGGAGATGACCTAACTTTATAAAATAGAACACTTTCCCTATTATCACTGGCACACTTTTTTAAAAAATATGTATTATTTATTTTTAGAGAGAGAAAGAAAGGAAGGGATAAAGAGAGGGAAAGAAATATCAATGTGAGAGAGAAACATCAAATAGTTGCCTCTTATACGTGCCCTGACTGGAAATAGAAACAGTGAACTTTCACTTTATGAGATGATTCCCAACCAACTGAGTCACACCAGCCATGGCACCAATGTCATTCTTTAAAAATGTTTAACTTTATTTTTAATTTTTCAGTACACTTCACCATTGGCATATTGTGGTATGTGTGTGTATTTATTTACTTAATTTTATCTAAATCATCCCCTAGAATATGAGATTTATGAAGGCAGAAATTTGGGGGGGGGTGCACACATAGGTGTGTGTATGTGTACCTGCTGTATTCCTAGTACTTAAAACAAACCCTGTTACATTAGTATGTCCTCAATAGATATTTGATTTTTTGGATTTTAAAGATTTTATTTTTATTTATTTTTAAATATTTTATTGTTCTATTACAGGCTTCCCAATATTTTCCTTTTGCCCTCTACCACCCAGCCCATTGCCTGCTCCCACAGTCAAACCCACATGTCCATATCCATGGGTCATTTATACATGCTTTTTGGCTAGTCCGTTCTCTTTCTTTTCACCATTATCTCCTTCCCACCTCACTTTTGGCCTCTGTCAGATGTTCCATGATTTCATGCCTCTGATTCTGTTGTGCTCATTAATTAGTTTTTATTTGTTAGGTGCCTCTTATAGATGAGATAATAAGGTATTTATCTTTCATTGACTGGCTCATTTCACTTGGCACAATATTTTCCAGTTCCAACTGTGCTGTTGTGAAAGGTAGAAGTTTCTTCTTTCTTTCTGCTGGGTCCATTGAGTAAATGCATGACAGGTTTTTGATCCACTCATTTACTGATGGACACTTAGGCTATTTCCAGCACTTGGCTATTATAAATAACACTTTTCTGAACATAGGGGTGCATAGGTTCTTTTGAATTTGTATTTCAGGATTCTTAGAGTATAAGGCTAGCACTGGAATCATTGGATAAAAAGACAGTTTCACTTTTATATATTGAGGAAATTTGATAATGTTTTCTACAATGGCTGCACCAGTCTGCATTTTCAGCAACAGTGCACAAGGGTTTCCTTTTCTCCACAGTTTCGCCAACACTTGTTATTCATGATTTATTAATTATCACCATTCTGACTGCAGTGAGGTGGCATCTCATTGGGGTTTATACATTTCTCTGATGGATAGTGATGTTGAGCCTCCTTTTATATCTATAGGCCCTCTGTATGTCCTCCTTGGAGAAGTGTCTGTTCAGTTCCACAGCCCATTTTTAATTAGATTGTTTGTGTTCCTGCTGTGGAGTTGTGTGAGCCCTTTGTATATTTTGAAGATCAAACCCTTGTCTAAGGTATCATTGGCAAAAATGTTTTTCCATATGGTTAGATTCCTTTTCATTTTGATATTTTCTTTAGCTGTACAGAAGCTTTTTACTTTGATGTAGTACCATTGTTTATTATTTCCTTTATCTCCTTTGGCCTTGGAGATATATAGGCAAAAATATTGATGCAGGCGATATTGGATATTTTACTGTCTATGTTTTCCTCTAGGACTTTTATGGTGTCACAACTTATAATTAAGTCTTTTATCCATTTTGAGTTTATTTTAGTGTATAGTGTAAGTTGGAGGTTTGGTTTCTTTTTCTTTTTCTTTCTTTTTTTTTTTTTTTTTTTTTTTTTTTTTTTTTTTTTTTTTTTTTTTTTTTTTTTTTTTTTTTTTTTTTTTTTTTTTTTTTTTTTTTTTTTTTTTTTTTTTTTTTTTTTTTTTTGCATGTAGCTGTTCAGATCTCCCAACACCATTTGTTGAAGAGGCTATTTTTACTCCATTTTATACTCTTAACCCTTTGTCAAATATCAATTAACCATGTAGATGTGGATTTATTTCTGGGCTCTATATTCTGTTCCATTGGTCTATGTGTCTGTTCTTGTGCCAGTATCAGAATGTTTTGCTTACAGTGGCCTGTAGTGTAGTTTGATGTCAGGTGTTGTGATCTCTTGTACTTTGTACTTCTTTCTCAAGATCGCTGAATGTATTTGAGGCCACATTTGGCTCCATATAAATTTTTGAAATATTTCTTCCACATCTGTGAAATATGTCATTGGTATTTTAATAGCATCTGCATTGAATCTGTGGATTGTTTAGATAGTATGGACACTTTAATGATGTTAATTTTTCCAATTCATGAACATGGTATGTATTTCCTCAATATATATCTTCCTCAATTTATTTATTCAATTTTCTATAGACTTTGGATTCTACAGAAATTCTGTAGATTTTGATCTCCTTCATTAGGTTTATTCCTAGGTACTTTTTATTTCTTATTTCTATAGTAAATGAGATTTTTCCTAATTTCTTTCTTTCTTTTTTTTTTAAAGGAAATTTATTTTTTAAATATTTTATTTATTTATCTTTAGAGAGAAAGGGAAGGAGAGAGAGAGAAATGTCAGTGTGTGGTTGCCTCTCGTGGGTCCCCTGCTGGGAACCGGCCTGCAACCCAGGCATGTGCCCTGACTGGGAATCGAACCGCGATCCCTTGGTTCACAGCCCGCGCTCAATCCACTGAGCTACATCAGCCAGGGCTGATTTTTCCTAATTTCTGATTCTGATATTTCCTCATTGGTGTACAAAAATGTGTTTGATTTCTGAATATTGACTTTGTATCTGAATACTTGGCCTACTCCACTTATTAAGAGACTGTAGGACTTTCTATGCACACTATTCCATCATCTGTAAATAATGACAGTTCCATTCCCTCCTTTCCAATTTTTATACCTTTTATATCTTTTCTTTGCCTGATTGTTGTGGTGAGAACTTCCAACACTATGTTGAATGAAAGTAGTGAAAGTAGATACCTTTGTATAGTTCCTGAACTTAAGAGAAAAGGTTTACTTTGTGTCCATTGTTTATAATAATAGCTACAGTTTTACTGTATATAACCTTTAATATATTGAAGTATGCTCCCTCCACTCCCATTTTGCTGAATGTTTATTCTTAAATGGGTTCTGTATTTTACCAGATGCTTTGTTATCATCCATTCATATGATCATGTGATGTTTATTTAATGAAAATATTTCATGTGCATTTGAAAAGAATGTACATTTTGCTTCTTTAAGGTGAAATTTTCTGTATGTACCAATTAAGTACATATGATTCAGAGTATTGTTCAATGTCACAATATCTTTGTTGATGCCCTGATTGGAAGATCTATCCATTATTGACAATGGGGTGTCAAAATCCCCTACAATGAATGTGTTGCTGTCAATACCTTTCTTGAAGTCTCCCAACATTGTCCTTAAACATTTAGGCCCTCCTATAATGAGTGCATGTATGTTTACAAGGATTATAGCTTCTTCGTGGATTACTCCTTTAAGTATTATGCAGTGTACTTCTGTCTCTTTTTATCATGATTATTTTGAAATGTATTTCATCTGATATATATATTTCTACCACTGTTATTTTTCATGTCCATTTGATCAGAATATTTTTCCATAACTTTACTTTTAGCCTGTATAGGTCTTTTGTTCTGAGCTGTCTCTTGTAGACAGCATATATGTGGGTCATGTTTCTTATTCATTCAAATACCCTATGTCTTTTGAGTGGATATTTAACCCATTTACATATAGGTTATTATTGAAAGGTACTTATTCATTGCCATTTTCCCCCTTTGTACCTGCATCTCCCTGTCTGTCTTTTTCTTCATCTTCTTAAAGCAGTCTCATCAGCATGGGCTCTGCTACCACTCTGAGCTACTGACTACTTTTCCACACATTCCAACTCTCTGGCAAGTCAGGAGTCTGTCTCAGTCACAACCAATCATGGCATACCTTTTCTCCTAGCTCCAGGTGCCACTAGAATCCCCCCTAGTCTCTGGTATTGTCCCAGCCAGCAACTGCCACTCCAGTTTGGGTGCACAGCCAATTGTGTGTGTGTGCTGCCATTTCCCCTCAGTGACTTGACACATTCAAGTCATGCCCAGTGTGGGTCTATGATCTCCTTACCTTGGGAGAGGAGGTAACCCCTAGGCTGCTACCATTGGCGTGGCTCTCCTTCAATGATGTCCCCCTGGCAGCTGAGGTTTCTGGCTCCACACCTGGGAACTTTACCTGTCCACCTATAAAACCTCCTTACTGTCTATTTTGAAGCATCCTCTGCACACTTTGGCTTCCGAACGTCATATCAGTTAAGATTCTGTTGGCTGTTCACTTTTTTCCCCAAAGATCAGCTAAGTGTTCCAGTTGGGTACACAAGCAAGTGCCAACTCTCTGAATTGATACTCTGTTTTGTGTAGGCTGCTTTTAATTCCTACTAATGTATGCTTCATTTCAGATATTGTACACTTCATTTCCTCCTTGATCTTATTAATAGTTTCTATGTCATTTCTCACGCTGATGTAGTTCCCAGTATGTTCCTTGTAGCTTTCATGGAGTTCCTGGTTGTTCTCACTGAGCTAACCGAGTATTCTTATAAGCATTATTTTGAACTCAACATCTGATAGTTCACTTATCTCAATTTCATTTAGCACTCTTTGTAAGAATTCCTACTTTCTTTTTTATTGTGGGTTGGTTCTCTGTATCCCAATTTAAGCATCTCTTCTTGTTTGTTTCTGCATATTAGTTTGATGCCACAGCCTGTGAGAACCTCCAATAGTTTTAGATAAAATTTCTTTCTTGGTCACTCCTAGATGGCTCTGGGAAGATTCCTGCACTGATATTATAATATGGGGCTGTGGTAAGTTGCTCTCACTGTTCCCTTCAGTGATTCTCTGGTTCAGGTGGGCCTGTTCCTATGATGCTATTTCTGCAGCCAGCACTTCCTTGGCCATCCTTCTCTGACTTAGGGGCTGCCAGCTCCTGAGCCAATCTGCAGCCACCCTGAATCTGCACAGCCACTAGGAGAGCCTGGGTTTCCCACTCCCGAGTGCCCTGCAGGTAGGCAGGGTTTTTCCTACTCATGCATGGTCCCCACACTCTTGTCTGTCTAAGCACTTGCACACACTCTTGCTCTACACTGGATATTTGAGTTAGTTGTTCTGTGGTTTAGTTGCAAGACCAGTCTGAGTCTGGGAGAAAGCGAATGGAGCTTCTAGCTGCTCTGCAGCCATCTTGGATCTAATAAATATTTCTTGAATGAAGAAACAAACTGAATTTATGACTTATTCCCAACAATGGGTGTTCAGTACTTCTTTCCTTCTCAAACTCAAATCTTCTACCTATTTCTCTACCTCATTCATTTAGAGAATAATTGTCAGTATATTTTTCTTTGACAGAGACTATCAGATGCAAACTTGCCAAACTACTTCTTTTCCATCTCAATTTTTCCTTATTTCTGTATTGACTTTTTGATATTTCATGTTGTTTTAGAAATGTCCTTCCACTTACCTATTTAATATCTGTCTTTACAAGAAAGCAGATCAGTGCAGTTTTCAAAAGCATGGATCTGTATTCAACTCTTTGGCTTTATCACACTTGTAGAGCATGTTAGTTAATGGCTCTGTGCCTCAGTTTTCCATCTACAAAGTAACAGCAATAATAATACCTGCCTCATAGAATTTTTAGTGGATTAAATGACTTAACATGCAACCAAATTTATCATCATGGTCATCATTATCATATTAAACAATTACATAACACATGATGTATGCAAGGTAGTAGTCTAGCCATTTTAAATACATTAATATTTGTGTTCTTGTCTCACTTTTGTAATTTCTTTATGGTTTGTTACTGATCTTTCTTCATTCTACTTTATCATTATGTGTTTGTCATGTTTGGGCATTCCTCTTTGAAATATTTTGATCTTTATCTCTTTTTTTGAAAGATTTTTTATTTTTTAAAGATTTTATTTATTTATCTTGAGAGAAAGGGGAAAGAAGGAAGAAAGAGAGGGAGAGAAACATCAATGTGTGGTTGCTTCTCACGTGTCCCTAACTGGGGACCTGGCAAGTGCCCTGACTGGGTATCAAACTGCTACCATTTGGTTAGCAGGCCAGCACTCAATCCACTGAGCCACACCAGTCAGGATGCACTTTCTTCTCTTAAATGTTAATATAACACAATTCACTATCAGGTCATTTCTCTACCACATGGTGTGAAATGCCTCATATCCCTGAAATATATATTTATTGTGTGTCCACTAATGCTGAACAATGTACTGTACTAGGTACTGTAAAGATTATGACTATATAATATGTTATCAACATTTTAAAAGCCATAATACTAGTTCTGGCAAAGTTATCACATATTCTTATTGGTAGTTATTAAAATTGAAAAAGAATATGGGATATACATAGAGTAAGGACAGTAAAGCTGTTTTCTCTTTAATCAACCAGCATGTTTTATTGACATATATCCTAACATTATATTTTGTAGTATGCATAAGATAAATAAACAGATTCATTATAGCATACATGATAGAACAACTGGAAATATTATACATGCCAATGAATGTGGAAAAACAATTATAGGCCCTGGCTGGTGTGGCTCAGTGAATTGAGCTCCAGACTGCAAAGCAAAGGGTTGCGGGTTTGATTCCCAGTCAGGGAACATGCCTGGGATGTGTACCAGGTCTCTAGTGGGGGATGCATGAGGGGCAACCACACAGTAATATGTTTCTCCCTCTCTTTCTCCCTTCTCCCCTGTCTAAAAATAAATGAAATTAAAAAAAAAGAAAAATAATTATGGTATATTAACAGAATGGGATACTGGGCCACTATTAAAACTTAAAACATGGAAAAACACATAATGTATTAAGTTTTATTGAGTTTTAAAGTATACACTTAGGTATACCAAATTGTTTGAATTATGTAAAATATATTTTTACATGGGGCAGGATTATAAAATAATAATATGCAGAAAAGTTATGGTGCAGATATCTTGTATTAATTTGCTTTACTTTTTTTCAAAATTGTCTTAAATATGTCTATTTCTATTGACTTTCATTTAAAATGAACAAATATAAAAATATGTAAAATGCGTGCTTCCTACATTTGGTGATCTTACGAGTCTGTTAGAATGACATGGTACATACATTAAACCATTAAACAAGGTAATACAATAAGGAAAATGATTCAGTAGTCATTCACTCAATGAGTTTCAATTAATATGCATAGTGTGATATACATTTGAATAAACATTAAAAGTTCAGCCATTGTTAATGTAATGAGAATAGTTTGTGTGACATTGATGTAAACTGACATCCAGGGAGAGTGCACTGGAATGCACATGTGTGAACAATGACAACTTCACTGTACTAATCAGTGTGGGCAGTAAACACTATTGAGTGAACATGTGTACCATGTGGCTGTCACATTCAAAATGACTGAGTAGAGCAATGAGTCTGCATGAGACTTTGAATTAAGCTTGAACATTCTTCCATGGAAACTATTCAGATGATTCAGTAGGCTGCAGCTCTGGGCACCTGGTAATTGGCAGCTTCAACAGGATAATGTGCCCGCTCATGCATTGTGTCTCATGCAGAGTTTTTTTTTTTTTTGGCAAAAGATCAAGTCACACAGGTAATTCAGCCCTCTTACAGCCCAGATTTGGTGCCCTGAGACTTCTGTGTTTTCTCAAAACTCAAATCACCTTTGAAATGGAAGGGATTTCAGACCATCCATGAGGTTTAGGAAAGTATAATGGGGAAACTGATGGTAATTGGCAGAACTTCGTGATGTTCCAAGGTGTCTACTTTGAAGGGGACTGAGGCGTCATTGTCTTATATACAGTGTTTCTTGTATCTTGTATATTCTTCAACAAATTTTTCTATTTTTAATATTACTTGGCTGGATACTTTCTGGATTAACCTCATACATATATGTAATATTAAGTGCTGTATAGACAACAAATGAATATCAGGGTTTGGGGGAGGAAGTAGTAAATAAGTCTCAACTTCTAGGTTCAAATATTGGTCTTCTACTGTTTTATTCTAGAATTTCTCATCATTTTTTGGTAACATAATCCTCAAATTTATTATTCCCAGGAAAAACTCCTCTTATTGTCTGATGGCTAGAAGGAGTAAACTTGGATATTAAGCAGTAGAAGACTAATTACATTCCACTTTGTTTTGCAACTGTGAGACTAATAATTTTTCTTGTCAGTGTTTTGTAGGTACTCTGTTACATTTGCTATTTACATAAAATATAAGCAATTTATTGGAGGTCAAGAGATATAGGAAATTAGTTGAAGGATTAGGAAGAGCTCTTGTCAACTGGGAATATGTGAACCTATAAATCTAGGGCTAAATAAGTTTTTAAAAAACAGTGATATTCCTCTAAATTAACCATATTTATTTTCACAGTCTGAATATTATCTAAAACTTTGTTATAATAGTATTTCAAAGAATTGATTGTCATCTGAATCTCTTCATTCTATTTTATTTTATTAAATATTTAATTTATTTATTATTTTTAGACAGAAGGAAAGGGAGGGAGAAAGAGAGGGAGACAAACATCAATATGTGGTTGCCTCTCACGCAACCCCTACTGGAGAACTGGCCTACAACCCAGGCATGTGCCCTGACTGGGAATCAAATTGGCAACCCTCTCATTCACAGGTTGGCACTCAATCTGCTTAGCCACAGCAGCCACGGCTGAAACTCTTTATTTTAAAAACCAGCCTCATAACTAGATGAAAATAATTTCTTATTTTCATTTCCCATCACTCCATTTGACTTCTTTACTACTTCTTGAATTTTGAGCTAGAACAAAAATAGTTGATGTACATATTATAATAGTTATTTCTGAATTCCAGGACTCTATAAGTGCACAAAAACTTTTAAAAATGCTACTAGGATATCTGAGAATATTTCTATAAAATACATATGAAAATCATATTGATTTTCATTAAAAATAGCATCCAATATATGTCATATTATTTGAGATCACTATAAAAAGTTAACATTTAGGTAGTAATTTGCTTTTCTTTCACTTTTATTCTTATTAGAGGACTGTGGAGCAGTTGTTTTAATGAGTGAATTCTGGATAGTCCTCTGAAATGTTTCAAAATGCCAGAATAAGTTGTTCTCATGTTATAACACCTACTTCCTTTTGACGCTTATATCAAACATTACTTCTCTGAAGACTTTGTTCATATCTATTTTTCTGTCTCCCCTTTAAGTGAGAATCTTTGTACCAGTCACTGTATGAATTTGAAAAAAAAGTGTAGTTTCATTTATTTGTTTACATGTTTGCCTCTCGCATTCTACAGACTCATTGAAGGAAAGGATGGCATCATATTCTGCTTTGTGTCCATAGTTCCTACACTGAGTGTGAAGTTTAAGTTTTCATTTCTCTCCCCCACTTTATTTAGTAACTACTTGTCAATTTGTAGTATCCTCCCACTCTGACACTGGGTTTGGGGATATGTTTAACTTTGGCCAATTAAATATTATTAAATTTTAATACAAACATCAGCTTGAAAAGTATTGTGTAATTGGGCATACTTAGTTAATCTGCTGGAGGAAGGACACAGAATCACACCAGTTGTTCCAGGTGAGGCCATCCTAGATCACTTTTATTTAATGTCTCTTTTATACTTTAAAAATATAATTCCATTTAATTGCCAAAAATATTTTTATGGACTTCACATACCTTATTTTAAATGGTTTTTGGACCATGACATTATATATTTGTGCAAATTTTACTATAATATACACATTTTAATTTTATGTTTTTAACCTTTTGACTCCCTTCACTCACTTCTTTCACTCACCACACCCCACCTCTGGCCACCACCAATATATTGTCAGTATCTTTGAGCTTATTTTTTTAAATTCCACATGTGGGAAATCATACAGTATTTATCTTTTTCTATCTCACTTATTTTACTTATCATAATGCCCTTGATGTCCACCTATGGTGTTGCAAATGGGAAAAATTAAATCCTTTTTAATGTTGAAATAATATATCATTGTCTACAGTCTATACTAATTTTAATCCATTCATCCATCAATATATATTTATCTTATTTCTTAATCTTGCTTATTATTAAACATTGATGCAGTAAACATGGGGATGCATGTACTTTTTCAAGTTAGTGTTTTTGTTTTCTTTGAGTAAACACTGAAAACTGCAATTGATAGACCACATGGTATTTCTATTTTTACTTTTTAAGATAACTTCATACTGTTTTCCATAGTGGCTGCACCAATTTGCATCCCTGCAGACTGTGTACAGGAGTTTCCTGTTCTTCACATCTTGACCAAAACTTGTTATTTCTAGTCTTATTGTCTTATTGATAATAGTCATTCTAACAAGTGTGAGGCGATATTTCATTGTGGTTTTGATTTGCATTTTTCTGATGATTAATCAGATTGAGTAATTTTTATATACATGATGGACACCTGCATGTCTTCTCAGGAAAAATGCTTATTTAGATCTTCAGACTAAATCAGATTTTTAATTTTTATTCTTAAGTTGTATGAGTTTTTAAAAAATATTGTTTAAATTTATTTTCAGAGCCCTGGCTGGCATAGCTCAGTGGATTGAGCACGGGCATGTGAGCCAAACAATTGCAGTTTGATTCCCAGTCAGGGCACATGCCTGGGTTGCAGGCCAGTTCCCAGTGGGGGACACACTAGAGGCAACCACACATTGATATTTCTCTCCCTCCCTCCTTCCCTCCCATCCAAAAATAAATAAATAAAATCTTTAAAAATATTTTCAGAGAGGGGGGAAAAGAGGGAGAGAAACATCAACATGAGAGAGAAATATCCATTAGCTGCCTCTCACACACCCACAACCAGGGACCTGGGCCTACAACCCAGGCATGTACCTTGACTGGAAATCAAACCAGTAACCTTTTGATTCACAGGGCAGCACTGAATCCACTGACATATACCAGCCAGACTGTATGAGTTGTTTATATATCTTGATCACTAGTACTTTTTCAGATAAGAGGGAGCCCCCCCAAAACCCAGAATTTATTTATAAAAAATTGTAAATTTATTCTTACCTGTTTAAATGTCAGTCACTCTCAAAGTACTCATTAATGCACTACACCTATTGAGACATTATTTTCCACTGTTCAAAACGTGTTTTCAACTCATCAATTTTATGCCTTTTAGTGCTTCTGCCATTTTTTGTTTTACCTCTTCCATATCAGCAAAACATTTTACTTTGGGGACTTTTTTCATCCAGGGAAACAAAAAAAGAAGTAGCTGATCAGAGATTGGGTGACTAGGAAGGGTTGGGATGATGGGGTTTTGCTGTTTCAGGTAAAAAATGCTGAACACTTAGCACAATGTGGGCAGGTGCACTCATAAATCATCCATTATGAAATTGGTAAACATGTTGAAAATCTTCATGAAAATTCACTGAAGCTGAATGCAGCCTTTCACAACAATGCCAGTTGGTACACTGATACAAATGGGTTCCAAAGCAATCACCTAGTGAGAGAAACCTGTAGTAAAAGGGGCCCCCTAAACAGAAGATAATTCCAGGTTTTAGGATCATCCCCCCTTATATATGATTTGCAAATATTTTCTCCCATCCAATAGGTTGCCTTCTGATTTTTTTGGTGGTTTTCTTGGCTGTGCAGATGCTTTTTAGTTTGATTTAGTCCATCTTGAATATTTTTTTACTTACTTGCTTTTACTTTTGGTATCACATTAAAAAATTATTGCCAAGACCTAATCAAAGATTGTAGCATTTACACTTTCTACTAGAAGTTTTATCATTGAAGGTCTTACATTGAAGTATTTAATCCATTTTGAGTTAATTTTCCTGTGTACTATAAGACGGTAGTCAAATTTCATCCTTTTTTATTTTTTCAATTACATTTTACATTCAAAATTACTTTGTATTATTCAGGTGAACAGCACATTGGTTAAGCAGTCATAATAATTAACTAAGTATTCTAACTCTGGTACTTCCAGTACCCACATGCACCATACATAGTTATTACAATATTATTGACCTTATTTCCATTGCTGTAGTGTATATCCTTATAAATATTCATAACTATCAATGTGTACTTTTTAGTCCTTAAACTTATTCACCCAGTACCCTAAGCTCTCCTTGCTCTGGCATCATCAGCTTGTTCACTGTTTTATGAGTCTGCTTCTAGTTTTTTAATTGTTCATATAATTATATTAATGTACATTTATTTTTTCAAAAAATACATAGAAATTATAACAAAATACATCATTTGTTCTAATTAGTTAGTAATAACCATTCCATAATTTCATTTAATTTTGTTTTATTTTATTGGTTTACATTGTACAATTAAAGTTTTCCCAATTTTTCCCTGGTTGCTCCCTCCTACTAGTGCACAAGCCATTCCTTCAGTCAATCCTCACCCCCGTTATCTTTGCCTATGGGTCTTTTATACATATTCCTTGACTAGACTCTTCCCCTCCTTTCTCTTGTTATGCCTGCCCCACCCCTTCTGGTGACTGTCAGTTGGTTCTTCATTTCCATGACTATGATTCGATTTTTCTCATTTGCTTGTTTTGTTAATTAGGTTCCGCTTATAGGTGAGATCATATAGTATTTGTCTTTTACCACATTGCGTATTTCACTTAGCATAATGCTCTCCAGTTCCATCTATGCTATCATGAAGGCTAGTAGCTCCTTCTTTCTACTTCGTAGTATTGTATTGTGTTAATATACCACAGTTTTTGATCCACTCATTTACTGATGGACACTTAGGTTGCTTCCAGCATTTGGCTATTGTAAAAATTGCCACTATGAACATTGGGGTACATAGGTTGTTTTGAATTAATGTTTCATCATTCTTAGGGTATAATTCTAGCAGTTGGATTACCGTATCAAAAGACAGTGTCATCCATTTTTTTTGAGGAAATTCTATACACTTTTCCACAGGAGGCATACCAGTTTGCATTCCCACCAACTGTGTACTAAGGTTCCCTGTTCTCCACAACCTCGTTAGCACTTGTTGTTTGTTAATGTGTTTGTGATGGACATTCTAGTGTCAAGTGGTATCTTATTGTGGTTTTAAGGTGCACCTCTCTGATGGTTAGTGATGCTGAGCATCCTATCAGATGTCTCTGGGTCCTCTGTAGGTCCTCCTTGGATAAATGTCTGTTCAGGTCATTTGTCCATTTTTAATTGGATTGTTTGTCTTCCTGGTGTTGAGTTATATGATTTCCTTTTATTTTGAGATCAAACTCTCATCTGAGGTATCATTGGCAAATATATTTTCCCATAAAGGTGGTTTCACTTTCACTTTGTTGATGTTTTCTTTGGCTGTGCAGAATTTTTTTGTTTTTGTTTTTTTTTTTTAAATTTGATGTAGTACAACTTGTTTATTCTTTACTTTATTCCTTTGCTCTATGAGATATATAAGTGAAGATATTGCTGCATGGGATGTCTGACATTTTACTGCCTTTGTTTTCCTCTAAGATGTTTATAGTGTCATGACTTTTTAAAGCTTTTTATCCATTTGAGTTTTTCTTCTCTATGGTATAGTTGGTGCTGTAGTTTCATTTAGTTACATATACCTGCCCAGATCTTTCAGCACCATATATTGAAGAAGCTATTTTAATACATATTTTGCTCCTGCTCCCTATGTCAAATATTAATTTACCATGAAACATGGATTTATTGCTGGGCTCACTATTCTCTTCCATTGATCCATGTGTCTGTTCTTATGACAGTACCAGCCTGTTTTGACTACATGGGCTTGTATTATAATTTGATATCAGGTATTGTGATCTCTCCTACTTAGTTTATCTTTCTCAAAATTAATTAGGGCATTTGGGGTCATTTATGGTCCCAATTACATTTTGGAAATACTTGTTCTATATCAGTAAAATATGTCATTAGTGCTTTGACAGTAATTGAAGTGAATCTGTATTATTTTGGATAATATGGATATTTTAAAGATGTTCATTCATCCAATCTATGAGCATGGTATAGGCTTCCATTAATGTGTGTCTTTGTTAATTTCTTTCTTCAGTTCTGTAGTGTACTGACCACAGGCCATTTATATCCTTCGTTAGGGTTATCCCTAGATACTATATTTTTCTTCATGTTATAATAAATGGGATTTTTCTTAGTTCCTGATTCTGATATTTCATCATTGGTGTACAAAAATGTCTTTGATTTCTGAATATTGATTTTGTATTTCACTGCTTTGCCAAATTCACTTTTTTACACTGAGTATCAATTTTGCAAAGTCCATGGGGTTTTCTACATCATATCATGTGTAAACAATAACACTTTTACTTCCTCCTTTCCAATTTGGATGCCTTTTCATTCTCTTTCTTTTCTGATCACTGTGGCTAGAACTTCCAATACTATGTTGAGTAGAAGTGGTGAAATTGGGCAACATTGTCTTGTTCCTGATCTTAGGAGGAAAGGTTTTAGTTTTGCCCTTTGAGTATGATGCTGGCTGTATGTTTCTCATATATGCTCTTTGTTATGTTGAGGAATGCTCTCTCTATTCCCACTTTACTAACTGTTTTTATCATAAATGGGTGCCGTACCTTATCAAATGCTCTTTCAGCATCTTTTGATAAAATCATTGGTTTTCATCTTTTGTTTATGTGATGTATTACATATGTCAATTAGCAAATATTATACCATCTTTGCATCCCTGGAATGAATCCCACTTCATCATGGTGGATGATCTTTTTAATGAATTGCTGGATGATCTTTGACAATATTTTGTTGAGGATTTTAGTGACTATGTTTATTAGTGATAGCAGCTGCTAGTTTTCTTTTTTTTCTTGTGTCTGTAACTGGTTTTGGAATTAGAATAATAGGGGCCTCCTAAAAAGAGTTTGCCATTCTTCCCCACAGAGTTGTTGGAACAGTATGAGCTGAAGAGAAGTTAGATTTTCCATAAATGTTTTGCAAAATTCACCTGTGAAGACATCTGGTTCAGGGATTTTGTATACCTGTAGTTTTGGGATTACTGCTTCAAATAAACTAATTATTATTGGTCTATACACTCTTCTGCTTCTTGATTCACTTTGGAAAGATTATATATTTCTAGAAATTTATCCATTTTGTCCAGGTTTTCAAATTTCTTGGCTTATATTTTTATAGGAATTAGTTTTTAAATATATTTTATTGATTATGCTATAACAGTGGTCCTATATTTATCACCCCTTTATTCCCCACCCTGACACACCCACTTCAGTATCTATTCTCCCTACTTATTTCATGTTCATGGGTCATGCATATAAGTTCTTTGGCTTTTCCAGTTCCTATGCTATTCTTAACACTCCCCTGTCTATTTTGTACTTACCAATTATTCTCCTTATTTCCTCTACCTTTGCCCACATTCTCTCCTCCTCCACCCTGCTGATAATCCTCCATGCAATCTCCATTTCTATGCATCTGTGCATGTTCTAGTTGTTTGCTTAGTTCATTTCTGATTTTGGTGGGGGGTTTTTTTTGGCTCGATTTTTGAGAGTTGTGTTTATTTCCATTTTACTTTTCATATTTTTATCTTCTTCTTTTACTTAGATAAGTCCCTTTAACATTTAATATAATAAGGGCTTGGAGATTATGAACTCCTTTAACTTGACCTTATCTGGGAAGCATGTTATCTGCCCTCCATTGTAAATGATAGTTTTGCTGAATGGAGTAATGTTGGATGTAGGTCATTGCCTTCCATAACTTTAAATACTTCATTCCATCCTCTTCTTATTTGTATGGCTTCTTTTGAGAAGTCAGCTAATAGTCTTATGAGAACTCCTTTGTAGGTAACTGGCTCCTTTTCTCTTGTTGCTTTTAAGATTTTCTACTTATCTTTAATCTTGGGTAATTTAATTACCATGTCCCTTGGTGTGTTTCTCCTGGTCAACTTCTTCAGGTCTCTGCGTGCTTCCTGGACTTGCATGTTTGGTTCTTTAACCAGATTGGGGAGTTTCCTTTCATTATATTTTTAAATAAATGTTTGAATTATTTCTCTTCCTCTTCTCCTTCTGGTACGCTTATAATTTGAATGTTAGATCATTTAAAGTGGTCCCAGAAGTTCCTCAGACTCTCATTATTTTTAATTCTTTTTTCTTCATTCTTGTCCAAGCAAATGATGATTTGTTCTTTATATCCTATGTCATTGATTTGATTCCTGGTTACATTTACTTCTCTGTTGATTCCTTGTATATTTTTTATTTCACTTTTTATAGCCTTTACTCCTTCCATTATTTTCCATCTATACACAATCATTTTTGTAAGCATTCTGATTAGCAGTGTTTTGAACTCTGAATCTGATAGATTGATTATACCCCTGTCATTTAGTTCTTTTACTGGAATTTTATTTTATTGCATTGCTATTGTTCAAGTACAGTTGTTCACATATTCCCCCTACCAATCTCCCCCACACCACCCATACTGACCTTCCACTCTCAATCCTTGTCATCTGTGGCTTTGTCCATGAGTACTTTATACATGTCCTTTATCAAATCTTCCCTTTCTTTCTCCCATTATTGCCCTCCTTCCTCCTTTGATTACTACTATGTGTTTTTTATTTCAATGTGTGGTTATGTTTTGCTTTCTGATTTGTTTTGTTGATTATGTTCAATTGTAGGTGGGATCTAATGGTATTTGGCTTTCACTGCCTGGCTTATTTCACTTAGCATAGTCTTCTCTAGGTCCATCCATGTTATTACAATGGATAGCAGCTCCTTATATCTTTCTGCTGCATAGTATTCCATTGTGAAAATGTACCATAGTTTTCTGAACCACTCATTTACTGATGAGTACTTAGGTTGCTTCCCTCACTTGGTTATTGTAAATTGTGCTGCAATGAACATTGTGGTAACTGGTTATTTTGAATTGGTGTTTCAGGATTCTTAGGGTATAATCCCAGCTGTGGAATTGCCAGATCAAAATGCAATTCCATTTTCAATTTTTTAAAGAAATCCCACACTGTTTTCCACAGGGACTGCACCAGTCTGCATTCCTACCAACGTGTACTAAGGATCCCTTTTCTGTACAACCATGCCAAAGCATATTTTTTGTTGATTTGCTTATGATGACCAATCTGACTGATGTGAAGTGGTATGTCATTGCAGTTTTAATTTGCATCTCTCTGATGGCTAGTGATGTTGAGCATCCTTTCATATGTCTTTAGTGTCCTCCTTCGAGTAGTGTCGGTTCATATCCTTTGCCAAGTTTTTTAGATTTTATTTATTTATTTTTTGAGAGAGGAAAGCAGGGAAAAAGAGAAGGAGAGAATCATCAATGTGTGGTTGCCTCTCATGCACACCCTCCTGGGGACCTAGCCTGAAACTCAGGCATGTGCTCTTACTAGGAATCAAACCAGTGACCCTTTGGTTAGCAGGCTAGCACTAAATTCACTGAGGTATACCAGCCAGTGCTTTTTGCCCACTTTTTAATTGAGTTGTTTGTCTTCCTGGAGTGGAATCATGTAAGTTCTTTATATATATTTTTATATCAAACCCTTGTCCAAGTTATCATTGAAAAATAAACATATTTTCCCATATGGTTGGTTCCCTTTTCATTTTAATGCTGTTTTTTTTTTAGCTGTGCATAAGGTTTTTAATTTGATGAAGTCCCTCTTGTTTATTTTTTCCTTTATGTCCCTTGCTCTAGGAAACACATTGGTAAACATATTGTTGCATGGAATATCTGAGATTTTCCTGACTATGTTCTCCTCTAGGACTTTTATGATATCACCCCTTATATTTCAGTCTTTTATCCAAGTTGAGTTTATTTTCGTCTGTGATTTAAGTTGGTGGTCCAGTTTCATTTTTTCCCATATATCTGTCCAGATCTACCAACACCATTAGTGGACCGGGATATTTTTACTCCATTTTAGGCTTCTGTCTTTTTGTCAAACACTAATTGACCATAGAGATTTGGGTTTATTTCTGGGCTTTCCATTCTGTTTCATTGATCTATGTGTCTGTTCATATTTCAATACCAGAATATTTTGCTTAGAATGGCCTGATAATAGTGTTTGATATCAGGCATTGTTATCCTACCTACTTTGTTCTTCTTTCTTAATGTTGCTGTGACTATTTGGGTCTTTTACAGTTAAACATAAATTTTTGAAATGTTTCTTCTATATCTGTGAAATGTGTCACTGGTATTTTCATAGGAATTAAGTTGAATCTATAAATTACTTTGGCTGGTTTGTCTGATGGCAGAAACTATACTCTTAGTCACAAAACTATATTTCTCTTTTTTAGAGTTTCTTTATATCTAGAGTTTTAATGGGAAAACTTGCACAGTCATTACATAGACATGAAACAAAATTGTAATTTGACTTTTAAATTTAAGTAAATATAAGTCAAAGAGCCTTGACTTGATATTCAAGAGTGAAGTGCTGCTTAGTCATAGAACAATTTAAAAATTCTCACTTGCTACCAAGATTTAATTCTCCAACCACAGCAATGCATGCTATCTTTAAAGGGCATCTCCAGAGAATGGAAGATGGCAACAGAGTAGCAGGGAGTGGATTTCACTTCCCCCTACACACAGGAGGAAAAACTCACTAATCCACAGAAGAACAGAGTAGACAGACAACAGTACCCCAGCGTATTTGAAAATGAGTGTCCAAAAACTGTAGCGGACACTGAAAAACCAGAAATCAGATGGTAAGAAGGATATTTAAGGACAGTAAGGTCCCCAGGACCACCGTGGAGACCAGGGTGCAGTTGCAGGCCCAGGCCCAGTGCCCAGAGCAGGCGCTGGGTCTACCACAGACTGCTTGAAAGCAGAGGGCTTGACACAGTCCTTGGGAGAGAGTGGGGTCACCTGCTCCCTCCCTCCCTGACAGACCAGGGTTTGAGCAACACCAGCAGAGTTCTGGTTGTGGAGAGTGGACCTAGGGTGGAGAGGGGATTTAGGACAAAGAGGCAAGGCACGTGGTCATGATTACTGCAGAGTCTGTGGTCACCAGCTCAGGAGGACTAAGAGAGAGGCAGTGATGCACTGACCCCTGTAGTCACTGGTCTGGCTGGAGAATTGGGCTACACAGGGCACCAGGCTTGACTAGGACGAATTCATCAAACAGAGGGGCTGGAAAATCTGCTGTGACAGGCCCAAAGCTGACTACCAATCCAGCTTGGCTGAGACCACAGGGTTAAAGGGAAGGCATTGTGACTCCCTCCCAGTAGCATTGGGAAGGGTTTGGGCCCAGATCCGCTGTACAGAGGCAGCCTAGCCAAGTGGGCGCCCCTGCACTCCAGCCTCTAGCGATAACCACCAGGGAAAAGCGATCTGAAGAAAACCAGGACTCACACATGTAAGATATTGGAGAAAGGAGTCAGACTAGCTCTTGGGACACTACTTGCAAGACAGGCTGAGTAAACATTGGGAAGGGAGAAATACCACACCAATCACTCCTCAGCCTCCTGCAGCCAGCAACACCAGAAAAACTGGTTTGGCCAGTTTGAAACCAACAAGAGGTGTGTTTTGTTTTGTTTTTAATGCAGTTTTTTTTCAGTAATGTTTTAATATTATTATTTTTAAATTTTCCGTTACTGTTTTATCCTCTAAGTACTTTTTCCTCTCTTCCCTTATTTCGTGATTTAGTGCTTCACACTTTCTTTCCCAATTTTATCTCTCCTTTCTTCCTTCTCCTGCCATTTTAAAAAAAATATCCACCAGTGAGAAAAAAACTTGGAACTGTGAAATGACCTGAAGTGTACTCAAACAGGAGGCAACCCAACAGAAGAGACAGTGAGACAAATTTCACTCAGCTATTGCAGGGGAAACTGCAAGTTGCTGCATATTTGGATTATTATTATTTTCTCCTTTTTTCATTATTCCTACATCATTTATTTCGAAAGCATTTTTGTATACCACTTCTTCCTGTATAATTTTCTTTGCATGGCAGGTCACATTGTATCATTTGGCAGGTTTCGTTTGTCCTCTCTTCTACATTATATTGCTAAGTTACTGTCCTTCACATCAATTGTGTTCCATCAGCACACTATTCAAAGTCCTAGACCCCCTGTTCAGGTTTTTTCAGTTCAAATACATTCTGGCATATGAGTGTTGCTCTAATATTATTGTAAATAACTGCTGTTCCACAACACTGTAAATACTTCAAAGCACACTCCCTGGATGTTAGCGCATGTCACAGTCTCCTGAAATCTACTATTGGAGAGGTTAACACTATTCTCTCACACACTACACATATGTACTATCATTTAATCTCACCTTACCCCAGAATCTGACCTCCCATAACTTCACTGCTTTCTAGATCCAACTCACAACCCTTCCCTTCCCAACAAAAGTATTATCTTCTTCCCATCCTTTCTTAAAAGTGGCTAGTTGGGTTGAAGATCACTGTTAACACTATACATAGCCAAAAGACCTCCTACCTCTTATACTGGCTGCTACTGTAAATATCATAGAATACTCCCCTGGTGACATAGACCATTTTGCCTCCCCCTCCAATGGATCACAAAAAAGAGTAGGTGGAAGCAGTGAACACCAGGACACCAAAAGGAGACTGCACCACTGAATCTCACAGGCATTCTATCACAAATTTTCACACCATAAATCTGGGAACCAGAACAAATCCATTTAAGAAGTGGAAGCTATCGAGAAGAGTCTCACAAACAATGAGAAGACAATGAAACAATCCCCAATTGAAAGGAAAGTAGGAAGCCTCAGACACAATGCTAAATGAAACGGAAGCAAGTCAGCTATCAGATTTTGAATTCAAAGAACTGGTTATTAGGAAGTTCCATGAGATGACAATAAACTACCAGAAACTACAGGAGAACTACAATGAACTCATCACAAACTATACCAACATGAAAATGAAAATAGAAAACATAAACAAGGGCCAAGAGGAAATGAAGAATACAATGGCTGAACTGAAGAACACAGTGGAAGCAATCAAAAGCAGGATGGGTGAAGCAGAAGATCAGATCAGTGAGTTAGAGGGAAAATTAGGGAAAAAAAACAGAATGAGCATGAAAAAGAAAAAAAAAAGGCTCAGAAAGGATGAAGAGGGATTACGACAAATGCAAGACAATGTGAAGCATAATAATATCTGTATAATAGGGATACCAGAAGGAGAGGAAGAGCAAGGGATAGAAAATCTATTTGAATAAGTAATAAAGGAAAATTTCCCTAACTTGAGGACAGAAAAAGTCACACAAATACAGGAAACACAGAGAGTCCCAATCAAGAGGAACCCAAAGAGGCCCACTACAAGACACATCATAATTAAAATGGCAAAATTCCAAGACAAAGGGAGAATCTCAAAGGCAGCAAGGGAGAAGAAGAAAGTAACATAAAAGGGAGCCCCAATAAAGTTAGCTTCTGACTTCTCAATAGAAACACTCCAAGCCAGAAGAGAATGGCAAGAAATACTCCAGTAATGAGAACCAGAGGCCTGCAACCTAGGTTGCTTTACCCAGCAAGGCTCTCAGTCAAGATAGAAGGCCAAATAAAGAGCTTCCAAGACAAAAGAAGTCTAAAAGAATATGCAACCACCAATCCAGCACTGCAAGAGATGCTAAAGGAACTGCTTTAAGGAAAGGAAGGAAAACAGAGAGACAAAGAGTAACATAGGTACAAAAATGGCAATGAATAATTATCTGTCCATAAAACCTTAAATGTAAATAAATTAAATCCTCCAATCAAAAGACACTAAATAGCTGAATGGATAAGGAAGCATGACCCACACATATGCTGCCTACAAGAGATCCACCTCAGGACAAAAGACATACACTGACTGAAAGTAAAAGGCTGGAAACAAATTTTCCAAGCAAATGGAAAGGAAAAAAAAGTCGGGGTCCAATAATCATAGACAAAATAGACTTTAAAAAAGAGCCATAAAGAGAGACCCAGAAGGTCACTTAATAATATTCAAGGGAAGTCTCCATCAAGAAGACATAAACATTATAAATATATATGCAGCCAACATAGGAGCACCCAAATATATAAAGAAAATCTTAGAAGACTTCAAGAAAGATATTGATAGCAAGACAGTTATATAGGGGATTTTAACACCCCACTCTCAAAAATGGACAGATCTTCTAAACAAAATATCAACAAAGATATTGTGGCATTGAACAATGCCCTAGATGAAATGGACTTAAATGATATATATAGAGCCCTGCATCTGAGAGAAGTTAAATACACATTCTTTTCAAATGTGCATGGGACATTTTCAAAGATAGACCACATGATAGGACACAAAACAAGCCTCAACAAATACAAGAAAATTGAAATCATACTAAGCATTTTCTCTGACCACAGGGACTGAAATTAGAAACCAACCCCAAGGAAAAAAATCCAAAACACTCAAAATCGTGGATACTGAATAGTATGCTACAAAACAATTAATGGGCCAAGAGTGAAATCAAGGAAGAAATAAAAAAGTTTCTGGAACAAGTAAAAATGAACTTACAACAACCGAAAACTTATGGGACATAGAAAGGCAGTCCTGAGCAGGAAATTCATAGCAATCCAGGCCTACTTAAGAAAGATAAAAACATTTCAAACAAACAACTTAACCCTAGGCCTACAAGAACTCAAGGAACAACAACAAAGACAACGCAGAGCTAGTAGAAGGAAGGAAATGACCAAGATCAGACCAGAATGAAATGACATAGAGACCAAAAGCACAATACTAAGAATCAATGAATTCAAAAGCTGGTTTTTTGAAAGGATAAACAAAATTGACAAGCCTTTAAGCAGGCTCATCAAAAAAAAAAAAGGGGGGGGGAGAGGAGCCAAATAAACACAATCAAAAATGAAAGGGGAGAGATTACAACCGACACCTCAGAAATACAAAGGATTGTAAGAAATTACTATGAGGATGTATATGCCAAGAAATTTTAAAACCTAGGTGAAATGGAGAAACTTCTACTAAAAAATATAATCTTCCAAAACTCAAAGAAGAAGAAGCAGAAAGCCTGAAAAGATCAATAACAGCAGATGAAACTGAAGCAATAATTGAAAAAAATCCCAACACACAAAAGCTCCGGACCAGATGGTTTCACAGGAGAATTCTACAGAGCATTTAAGGAAGAGCTAATCCCTATCCTTCACAGACTATCAAAAAAATCCAAAGTGATGGAAGACTCCCAAACTCTTTTTATGAAGTAAGCATTATCCTAATCCCAAAACCAGGTAAAGACAAAACAATGAAAGAAAATTTCAGGCCAATATTGCTGATGAACATTGATGCTAAAATCCACAACAAAGTTTGCAAACCACATCCCACAATACACTGAAATGATCATACACCGTGACCCAGTGGGATTCATCACAGGGATGCAAAGATGGTTCAATATTCGAAAATCAGTATATGTAATACATCACATAAACAAAAGCAAAGACAAAAATCACATGATCATATCAATAGATGCAGAAAAAGCATTTGACAAGGTACAGCACCCATTTATGATAAAAATACCCAGCAAAGTGGGAATAGAGAGAGCATTCCTCAATATAATAAAGGCCATATATGAGAGACCTACAGCCAACATCATACTCAATGGACAAAAACTAAAGTCTCTTCCACTAAGATCAGGAACAAGACAAGGTTGTCTACTTTCACCACTTCTATTCAATATAGTTTTGGAACATTTAGCCACAGCATTCAGACAATGAAATGAAATAAAAGGCATCCAAATCGAAAAGGAGGAAACAAAACTGTCACTGTTTGCAGATGATATAATAGTGTACATGGAAAATCCTATAGACTCCACCCCAAAACTGCTCAACCTAATAAATAAATTTGGCAAAACAGTGGGATACAAAGTCAATCTCCAGAAATCAAGGGCAGTTTTGTGTACAAATAATGAAACAGCAGAAGCAGATATCAAGAAAAAAATCCCATTCAATATAGCAAAAAACAAAAATAAAATACCTAGGAATAAACTTAATCGAGGAGATGAAAGACCTGTATGCAGAAAACAACACAACACTGAAGAATGAAATCAAGGAAGACACAAACAAATGGTACATATGCCGGGTTCATAAATTGGAAGAAATAACATCATCAAAATGTCCATATTACCCAAAGCAATTTAAAGATTCAATGCAATATCTATTAAAATACCAATGGCATATTTCACAGATATAGAACAAACACTTCAAAAATTCATATAGAACCATAAATGACCCTGAATAGCAGCTGCAATTGTGAGAAACAAGAACAAAGTAGGAGGGATCACAATACTTGATACCAAACTGTATTATAAGGCCACTGTAATTGAAACAGCCTTGTACTGGCATAAAACCAGGCACATAGACCAATGGAACAGAACAGAGGGCCCAGAAATAAACTCAAGTGTCTATGGTCAGTTAATATTCGACAAAGGGGGCAACACCATAAAACGGAGTAAAAACAGTCTCTTCAAGAAATGGTGTTAGGAGAACTGGACATCTACAGGCAAAAAAAAA
>PVKM010012524.1:0-31509 GCA_004027735.1 Carollia perspicillata | reverse complement strand
CTCTCTTCACTTTTTTGAATTTTTGTTTCTTCATTCTGTTCCAGTTGGATGTTTATTTTTTCCTTTTGTCCAAATCATTGCTTTGAGTCTTAGTTTTCTTCCTGTCAGTGTTGGTTCCCTGAATATTCTGCTTTATTTCACTTTGGGTATTCTTCATTTTTTTTTACATTTTTCAACCAAGCTCAATGAGATCTGTAAGCATTTTGATTACCAGGGCTTTAAATTCTCCATTAGATGGGTTGGCTGTCTCCTCATCACTTAGTTCTCTTTCTGAGGTTTTGCTCTGTTCTTTTATTTGGGCCATATTTCTTGGTGCACCTAGTAAGTTGTAAGGAGGCAGGGTTTTGGGTATTCACCTGGACAGGGCAACCCTTTTTGCTGTGCTTCAGTGCTGCCTGTGGGGAAGGGGCCAGAGAGGGAACAGTGCAGCTTGCCTGCTCATCTCCAGTGTACTTTCCAACGGACTCTCGTGTGAGACTGGGAGTTTCTCCCACCATGGCAACTGCTGTAGTTCCCTGTCAACTCTGAGTCTCAGTTTCCCCTTAAGTCAGCCCCGCCTATGCAGCCAGCAGCCTTGCCTGCCCAGTCTGCTGCCTTACCAGTCTAGTTCTGGACGATTTTTTCTTTAATTCCTTGGTTGTTGGAGTTCCATGCAGTTTGATTTTCTGGTGCTTCTGGTTGTTTATTGATTTTAGATTGGTTGTTATCCTCCTTTTGGTTGTAGGAGGAAGTGAAAGGTTTTACCTATGCCTCCATCTTAGCCAGACAAAGATTCTCAATACTATGGCTCAGTGGGTTTAATGAGAACAAAATATGTTGTATATTTGGAGCCCTATCACAGAGAAGCCAAAATTTGGCATGTATGATTTCAGAATTCATGCTCTTTCCAGTTAGTCAAGTGAAGGAATGAATTTTTATCCTGAAGTCTAACCATTGGTTGAAGAGACTGGTTACTATGATCACTCTCCATCGCACCTCTGTCCTGTGGTTGGAAACCCTTATAACATTTCAGAGATGGGAAAATATTTGGAAAACCATCTCTATTTCTTGAAATATTGAAATGGAAACCTTCACCTTCAGAGAGTGCTGCTGATATAGTTCAACAGATAGCCACTGTCCCTGCAAACACTTGTCAAACAATTTATATGTGACGTGAGTTGGAGATAAATGTGAAAGTGGCTATTCTTTCAAGTTGGTAGCCAAGTACCAGAGTAAAATAGAAGACAGTATGATCCGTTCTACAATAGAAGCATGTGTAAAGGCAGAGGTAGCAGAGAGAGGGGGGTAATTAACTCCATGCAAGGCATTAAGGAAGGCCTCTGAAAGAAATGTCAGCCATGACGGCAGGTTTTGTTTTTTGGATGACTATAATGAGTGAAAAATGCCCCCAATGTGCTTGATTCATTCATTTATAAAGCAGTGGCACGTTGTAAGAGATAAAATTTTAAAATCAAAGATTTGAAACGTGTTTGATTCCTCAATATATCACCTAAATCCATCTTGATATTCTATGGTGTGCATGGTATCTGAAAAACAGAGCTGAATTTCTACTATATTAATGGATTTATATATGTGCACAGAAGGCTAATATAATTTATGCTGCCAATTTTTTATGGTTTATAAATAGTGCTATCACTATCATTTTTAAAAAGTGAAGAAAAGAGCTCATATGTGCTGGTAGAAATTCAGTGTATTTTATAGACTACTGCTACTCTTGATATAGCCTACGGGATGTGACTTTTCATAAAAACCTAATGAACTTCTAGATTTGTCAGCTGTTTCCAAACAGATGTACTCTGCTAATCTAATGGAAACATTTTGAGCCCATATCCCAAATATCAATAGCTTTTAGTACTGCAAATTAGTTTGTCTATTGAGTAAATTGGACTCTGCAGTTCTTGATAAAAAGTAGCAAGTAATTTTGTATGGATATTTTATGTAAACTGCCTCGCCAGGATTTGATGCTCACATTTTTCCTTGCAGAGTTTCAAGTTGAATGTAGACAGTCACTGTGCTCTCAAGGAAGCTGTGGAGGAGGAGGGACACCAGCTTCTCGAGCTCATTGCATCTCACAAAGCAGGTAAATCCTCCTGAAATATTGCAAATCTTTATGTCTCCAGACTATTAAGAATGAAGAAGCGTTGCTGTAAATTACTGCATATAGTCACCTCCTTATGTATTATTAATATTTACATTATCAGATTGACCTTCAAGATTTATAAATGTTTCATATACTGCATACAATGCTGTGATACTTATAAGATGAAATACTGCCTCCAAATGGTCTGCTCATTTTATTTGGGGCTTGCTGTTCGCCTGAGTTTCAATTGAAATCACATTCCTGAAAACTTCGCATTGACATACTTTTTGATGTAGGTGCTCTGGAAATAACATTAAGATAATGAATGAGAATTGTGCATATAGTTATAATGCATATGCGTCAGGGTACTTATAGATACCGTTACAGATAGAAGGCTGGCATTCTGGAAAGATCTGGTTATTTCCCTGTCAGTTCACACACGTGAACACTGTGCATGCTCTTCGCTGGTCATTGCATTAGCAGAGTTTTGGCCTTACACCAGTTCTTACCCCAGTTCTAATGTATTTATGAGGAACAGATTATAAATAAAAAATAGTTTTGTCATTTGGTTATAGTTATCCTGGTAGTAAAAGACCATAAGACAGGATGAATTACAATTTGGCTCTTGCTTTGAGCTTACACAGCTAAATAAGAAAAGACCAGCATTAATCGGATGTGCTAATGCTGAAGACTGCTGTCTTAATTATGGCTCATTTACCGTATTCCTCATCAGATTAACTTTACCTAGCTCCATACATCTTCCCGATCATTTTTAAGCCTCCACACAGACACACATAGGAACTTTGTTTGGAATGTGAAGCTTTAGTTAATAATTTTTACATATTACAATTTTTGTTCCACATGCATTTTTTTTAGACAATATACTGAATCCAAGTTAATTCCAAGCCATTAATCTATGTGGTCATACCATTTTTGTGTCCTTATGCTCTATATCAAATCAAAGATTCCCAGTGTCTATTTTGAGTGAAAATGCCAGTGTGGCAGGTGATGGTAATAGTCATTTAACATTGTGTTTATTGTTTGAAATAACCATCTGATCTGCTAAGTAATAATGGCACAGACGCAGTCGAGGCCGTAACGTGTGCTTTGCCCTGTTTCTGGAGAAGGGCTGCAGGACATGCTGCGGATGATCGCCAGTCAGTGGAAGGAGCTGCAGAGGCAAATCAAACGGCAGCACAGCTGGATTCTCCGGGCCTTGGACACCATCAAAGCCGAGATCCTGGCTGCTGATGTGCCTGTGGAGGATGCGGAAGGGACTCGAAGCCCCAAGGTAAGTAGCTTGAAATTTGCCTTATTTCCTCTCACTCCTGTCTTTTTTTGAGCCAAGTACCACTGAAGTTTTCTTTCCACCCCTAAGGCTTTTGTTTCCTAGTGTGTAAACTTTATCTATCTATCTATCTATCTATCTATCTATCTATCTATCTATCTATCTATCTGTCTATCTACCTATCTATCTATCATCTGTCTATCTACACAAAATTAAATGGCTTAGTTTAAGACAATAAAAAAGCCTACAATGTTCAGGTTTTCTAGGAACAGGTCTTTTTGTGAAAAGTGACAGGGTAGGAGGGGGACAGTGCTTTAGCAGTAGGAGAAAGGGGGACATAAAACATTTAGTAAACAAAACATAAAGCATCTTAAACATGAATAATCAGAATGATTTTAAATTGTTTTGTTGCAACTATAAATCACTATAATCAGTGCAATCACTCAGCTCTGACATCCATTAGCCGCTTGGTTACAGCAAATTAACAAAGAAGAGAGAAAGTGATTCATTATCTCATTCCTGTTAATGACTATCAGATGCATTGCCTAATTAGGGGATGGTCATTGTAGTGGGAAGAAGGTCATATGCTTTGCAACAAATCTTTTTGCTCCGAGTGTAAGTTCTCCATAATGGCACATGCGCCGAATACAACAAGTACTTTAAAAATGAGTATTGACATGTTTTGCTTTTCCGCTTTAGATTTATGAAATAACCCTTAAAGCATATGTGGTTAAACTTCAAATGAGGCACCTTTTGATACAGTGTTCTAAAGGTGTCTTCAGACTCAAGATGTGGAAAATAACTTCAGTAATTTGATATTTTCGTGTAATTTCTCTCTTCTTTTGTATTTTTTTGGTGAAAGTAAATGCAGAAAACCACTCTCGTGATAGACACAGCATTGGAACATATTGTAACATGGGAGAAACAGATTTA
Organism: Carollia perspicillata; assembly: GCA_004027735.1. Taxonomy (NCBI): domain Eukaryota; kingdom Metazoa; phylum Chordata; class Mammalia; order Chiroptera; family Phyllostomidae; genus Carollia; species Carollia perspicillata. Next base: position 27,208 of record PVKM010012524.1, on the reverse strand, counting down.
TGAGTTCAGGGTTTTATTTCTGGCATGGACAAAGCAATTAATTAAATCATCATTAGGTCACAGTTATTCAGCATCCATGTGGGTTGGCATTGTGCTACATACGTGCAAAGCAAGTTAAACAAACCCTTTCCCCCCTAGACTCCCATCCTTTAGCACCGGCACAGGGGAAATGCAAAGTGCCCTGCAATGGTGAGGCCATTTGTCCAGGGAAATGCTCACACAGTTTATAGCTTTGGAACCTCAAACAAGAACCTTTCACTTATTTGTTGGAAACAGAGGATAGAATGTTAAGCTCAGTTCCACTTAAAGAGGGTTCCACAGAGGAGGCCACGTCTCAGGAAATACTTGGAGGAAGGAAACAGGTGGCTTGGCACCCGAGCACACAGCTTTAGGAAGTGACGCGGGGAGGACGAAAGCTGGAACTAATAATATGAGATGGAGAGCACGGTCAGCAGACCTCGCAGGGCAGAAGTGGAGCTCTTTCAAGGAGTGGACTGCAGGGAGGAGGTGACTGGACATGATACTTTGAGGCAGTGGTGCTGAGAAAGGACACCCAACTCAGTTGTGTTTTACTTATTAAACAAAAATGTGCTGAATGCATACTTTTAAAAGCTATCCTGTATTGGATGCATTCTGCATGCCAGCCCCTGTTCTACAGCACTTCTGTGTATGCTTTATTTAATTCTCACAACAAACCTGTAAGATAGTCCTTTCATAATCCCCAGTGGAGAAAATAGAGGCCCAGAGAAGTTAAGTGACTTGCCTAAGATCACACAGGTACTAAGTAGCAGAGCTAGGATTTGAATGGGAACCGTTTGGCCCCAGAACCCATTTTCCTCACCACCTGGAGCACTGCCTCTTGCTGGCGCTGCTTAGCGCAGGGTGTGGTGATGGGCAGTTAGCCTCATGGAACTTGTGGTGAAGTGAGGAGACAGACTTAAATCTAGTAGTCATGCCTTTATGGACTGTGCTGTGCTGTGAAAGAAAAAGGAGTGACCAGAAGTTGGGCTGGGGGAAGTGATTTGGATGAGGACACGAAGGGGGCTTCTTTCAGGAAACAACAGTCTACGCGCAGACCAGTGCAACTGGAGAGAGGGAGGACTGTGCAAGGTCAGCCAAGGGGAAGGGCTTTGGAGGGAAATGACATCATCGATTTGCAGTGAAGAAACCTGTCCTGGCTGTGGTGTGGAGCTTGGAGGGGGTGGAGTGGGGAGGTGCCCAAGTGGAACTGAGGAGATGGTGCGATCGCCTAGATTAATAAAAGACCTATGTTGAAAATGAGCAGCTCTGTTCACTAGGACCGATTTGGATCTGACACTTTAAGATCAGGTGATTTTGTATGAGGTACTGAGATGGAATAAAGACAATAACCCAATGAGGAGAAAGTATGTATTATGGAAAGAGAGACAATATCAGCATTTCTCAGAAAGAGGCCTACCTGCCTTAGGTGCCCCAGAGCCTCCTGGGTGGAGGCCCAGCATCTGCGTTCTACAAGCTCCTAGGAAGCTGCTGTCACAGGCTCTAAGAAGACCCTTTTCCTGCACGGGCATGTTATTCTCCCACCACCTGGATTTTCACACAGCATGAAAGAGATAAGAGTTTAAATATTAGGAGGAAAAATAAATACATCCAATTCCTAATGAGTCGAGTGCTAGACAAACAACAGCAATGAAAAACCTCTCTAATTGAATTGTCCCCAGTGTGAAGATATCTTCCTTGAATCACATCGTTTTACAAAGAATAACTTGTGGTTTTCTTATTACTGTATTTTTCGGACTATAAGACACACCTAGCTTTCAGAGGGGGAAAACAGGGAAAAAATTTTGAAGCAAAAAATGTGGTAAAATATTTAATAACATAAATTACATAATATTTCACCAATATAAATGTAAACAGAACTCCACAGTAGCATTAACAACCATTATCCCTCCCAAATTTGTGAGGCAGGGGGAAAGTGCAATTTATAGTCTGAAAAACATGGTAATAGTATTTCCAGTCCAAAGCATCTCCTGTCCCACTATGTACACAGTACATCCAGAAGCAGCTGTGGGGAGCGCTTTTTAGGTATCTGCAGATGTGCGACCCGAAGGAAGTGCTGGGAATTTAAGATTTAATGTGGCAGAGCCAGCAAAAGCCCAGGCTTTCTACCTCCCAGCCAGTTTTGTCTTCCCGAGATTGGGCTGAATTTTCTCTGGACAAATGAACTCACTCATAGTTGAGGGAGAAGGTGAAATCAATTTTATGACAAAGAAAATGTCTTTCTAAGTTTAAGCCTAGGAAACTATGGAAGAATCAGAATGATCGTTCTTTTTATTTGTTTAAATTTTATGAACTACTTCCCTTAGTCCCTTAGGCAAACACAAAGAATAATAGGAGAAGCTCAGACTCTGAAGTCAGACTGCTGAGCCCAGCCCCCGACACTTACTAGCTATGTGTTGGTGGGAAAATGACGCGATTCTCTGTGCCTCGGGTTCCCCATTTGTAAAACGGAGGCAATGCTAATGTCTACCTCAACGGGCTGTGATGTAGATTAAGGAGCTGATGTTTCTAAAGTGCTTAGAACAGTGTCCAACACACAGTAAGTCCAAGGTAAATGTACAAGGCTTCACATTCTAGTTGCGGAGACAACAGGCAAATAATTATAATACAGTCTGATAAATGCTCCAATAGAGATAGGTACAAAGGTCTATGGGTGCACAGGCAAGGAAATAGCAACCTGATTTGGGGGCATCGAGGAAACATTAGCAGTGAGTTGATGTTTTAAATGGCAGTGGGGTGGGTGGGGAGTGATTTTTGCCAGAATGAACATAATGGGCAGTGGGAGGAGCAAATAAAAGATCTGGACGTGTAAAGATGTGTTGTGGCTGAAACCTGGGATCCTGTGGACGATGTGTAGTCTGGCTTGCCTCAATCTACACCAAGCCTCACAATGTGACAAAAAAATGACCATTAATGATCAGCGATTTGAGCAATTTGTCCTATATCCCTGATTGACACTAGCCAAGACAGAGTGAGATCACTATACAGAATATACCTAACATGTACTGTTTAAACAGAAATTTTTCTTGCCATATTCCACTAAAACAGAGCAAGCCGAAACAGGTTACCTTGAACTTCTCTAAGACTCAAAGCTGGGTTTGGGTTGGTGTCTGTCACGGAAGTCCTGCCTCCACGACTGACCTTGCACGGGTCCTGTAGGAACTGCACCAGGAAATGCACCTCTAAGCACGGCAGTTATGATCGTCTGTTTCATCTTCAACCTAAAAGGGGAACTCAAATTAAAGCACAATAGAAAATAACTCTAGAATTCTTCTTAGGTTTACTTCAGAAGCTACTGGGAACTTGAGAAGCATAATAGAAAATCTGAGGAATATATCTAGGGGGTATTTTTCTTTTTTACCTTGTTTGAGGGACTGAAGAAAAGGACTTGGTCTTAGAAATCTTGTAAAGAAGGAAGATAGGAGGAAATTCAAAGAATTTCCTGGGAACTTCTCCCCTAGGACTCAGCAGCACACCTTATTTGTTGTATTTCATTTTTTAAAAAAGTGTTTTCCCAGCACTGTGAGATCTTTTATACATGGAAATAGAGAACAGAGCTCACCAATTCTAGAAATAGAGCTTCAGCACTCACATCTAAGAACTGAAAATATACTTGTAGTTATATATTTTCTTTTAGATTGGTGAAAATTTATTACCTTAAACTAGGTTGTCAGTAAGTTAAATTTTGAATATACATAGATGGAGGGATTTCAAAACTCAGTGACTATTTAATTCCTAACAAAGGCTACATTCTTTTTTTGACCTTTAAGGCAAGACCCTAAAATCCTGAAAGCAGGAAGCTTCCTTAAATTTTGCAGATTGCCTTCGTTATAATGTTCCGGTCCTTCAGAGCTTTACTTTTCTCCTGCACAGTGCGCCATCATTACGGATACCTTAGAATCCCGGCCGGGACTTCCCCACATGACATCACTGGAAGCACACGGCAGTGGTACCTTCGTCCTCTTTAAAGAGAGAGATGCATTTCCGAAACCAAGAATATTTGAACATTTTATTATGAATTCAGAAAACTTTACAGCCACTAGAAGAGTGACTTAGCCCGGGTTCCAATCAACATCTTCATTTCCTTAGTGAAAGGAGGCAGAGGGTTAGCTGATTTGAACTCTAGACTTGTGTATTTTGGGTTTTTTTTTCAATCTGCCTTCTTTGAGGTTCTTAAATTCAGGTGCTCATCGCTTTGGAAATGGACATCAGACTCTGAAGGTCATCAAGGTTATCTGTTCACCAGTAGTACAAAAGAGAGCTTAAGGACATTTCTTAAACACGTTTGCTCAGCCCTACAAACGGCAGTTCTGGATATTGGCTGACAAGCAATGCGTGTGTGCCTCTGACTTGGGTGTGTCGCCGACCACTTGGCCTTTCTTGCGATGTCAGAGAGGGCAAGTCTAATGTTAATGTGCATTTTTGTGTCTTTGTTTACCAGGTACCCAAGACATAACCCAGTTTTTATGCTGAAGACTGAGGGGTAAATTTCTTTAACTTGAGGGAGAGAAAGGTGCTGATTTTGGGAGCTCCTTTTAGATGTTTTATTCTGTATTATATAGTGCCCCTGGGATAACTGTACAGCTGGATATTATGGAATTTGATTCTGATTCTTCCAAAGCTTCGGTGAGACAAAGCATTGTCTCTATATTCTTTTCTTCATTGGCTCAAAAAGCTGTTCTTTAATATAGGATCTTCAGAAACAGCATTAAGGTAATGCATGGCAGTTATATTTATGTTGCTGGTCTCCCATACATTGATACATACATGTGTAAAAAACTACTTGAGATACTTTACTCTCTTTCTCATGTTAAAAAAAAGAAAGTACAGGTATATGTTTTCAAAGGAACCAGAAGTGATATAGTAAGATTAAATTATGCCTAACATAGTAGAAAGACAACAGGCAAAGGCCTGGCCATTATTTATCGAGTGCTGACAGAGAGCTCAGCCCAGTGCGGGGCCAGACATGAGGGAAGACATGCTTTTCTGTAAGTGGTCTTATCATCTCAGTGTAAGCACACAGTATAACATCTTGTCTAATGTAGAGTGGGCTATCTTAGATCTGGAATAATAGATCACCTAAGATTCAGATCATCTTAATTAGGATGTTGGCAGATTGAAATGGAATGGGGTTCTTGATGCAAGCAAAGGAGAAGTGAGAGCATTACCGATTCCACCTCTTCCGTGCAGGGCTCCTCCTGAAAGGCCGCATCCGAGCCAGGCCCTTCCTGCCGAACTGCACCAGCTCAGTCCTGATGTGCAGCACCTAGGGAGAGCCCTTTCTTCAACTGTGGATTCTTCAGTAGTCCTTTTTTTGTTGTTATCGGAAGGGCAACTTTTCTTCAAAAGTGTTTTTGAAAGACAGAAACAAAAGTGAGTTATTTCTCTGAAGATCAGTTGTGGTTACTAAATCTGTGATGGAATGGAATGAAAAATAGTTTCTCTCCTCTCCTTCAGGCACTTAAATTTGCATATTATCAGATGTATGGGTGGATCCAAGACAAGGAATTGTTTTAATAGTCTGCCACTCTACTGAGGTGACCGAAAAACAATTGAGATGATGAAAATATTACTAGGTCAAAGGACACTTAATGGTTGGCCCTATCATGGTCCACATGATTTATAAGGCCATAGCTGACCTTGATTTTTCACACTATTCTTCCATTGCTGGTGGCCTTGAGGGTGGGTAGTCATATTTAGCTTAGCAAGAATCTGGGAGTGAAATTCTTTGGTGTCTCTAATCAACACAGGCAATTGACCTTAGTAGGTACATAGTCTATTTTTTGTCTTATTTAGTCAAAGAGTGCCTAATCTCTTAATCTATACTACCTGGACTTGCAAAGTTGCATGGTTTTGGATGCAAAGTTACATTTTATGGAAAGCAGTTCTCTTTTATTAGAACTCACATTTTGTAACTCAGCCTGATCTATATTAAAGGTAATATATAGTAAACACATTAGAGGAACTTTTTAATATTCAGTGGAGGCCAACATTTAAAAAAATGTCTATAAGTGTTTAAGCACAAAACGGAAGGCAAGATACAGGCTTGCTTCTGAAAAAGACTGAATTTAATAAGTAAATTTTTGAAAGCGTGAAACAGTTACCTCACTGTGTGATTTACACTTTTTCCCTGGAATGTGTTGTTTCTGGCAGGGGAGTGGGTTGAGCTAGAGAGAGCCCTGCTAAAGGGATTACTTTGCTCTGGCTCTCATGTTTATCAAGTCACCGAGGACCTCTTATAAAACAGCAGCTTTCGAATGTACACACAACTGCGCTCGATACGCTGCATGCTCCAAATGCTTGTTTAACTGTTCTTACACCCACAGTATCTCTCCCATCCAGTGAGGTCAGAAAGCATTGAGACATCCACATTCTGCTTTTTCCTTTTTAGTTGGAATGTAGCCATTTGTGTGGTTCAGATGCTAACAGAGATGGAGATAGTTTTTGATGTACTGTGGTGCTCTTTAACACTGGAACTCACAGAACATTCCCAGGGTTACCTCCTGCTGCGCCTAAATGAAGGTTAATACGTCTCAGGAAACATTAACTGGATTGGTGGCCCTGCTGAGCCAGAGCACAGGGACCCATCTCACTGCAGCGTCCAGGCCCTTTTGCATTGGGTTGGGGTGGCGGCGTCTCCTCGTTGTACAGCCGATCCTTGGACTACATGTGTATGGACTGTGCAGGCTCGTGTACATGCCGATGTTTTCAATAAATACGTTTAGTGCTATAAATGTGTTTTCTCTTCCTTATGGTTTTCTTAATAACAGTTTATTTTCTCTAGCTTACTTCATTGTAAGGATACAGTGTAATGCATATAATATACAAAAGATATGTTAATTGTCTATGTTATTAATAAGGCTTCTGGTCAACAGTAGACTATTTGTAGTTAAGCTCTGGGAGAGACAAAACTTATACATAAATTTTTGACTAGGGGGGTGGGAAACACACCCCGAGTTGTTCAAGGGTCAACGGTACTTACTTGTCCTGCAGAGGCTAACACTCGTTTAGTGTGGCCCACCAGGGGGCTAAGCAAGGCCATAGATTTTGCTGAGTAAGAAAGGGGAGAGGTAAAAAAGGAACCCTAAAGCAAGAATCTAAGACAAAGGAAAAGAAAGAAGTAAAAAAAAAGAAGGATCACAGGGAGAAAGATAAAAGAAGGAAATACGTATCCAGCGAAGCTAACTGTCCAAGTCTGTTTCATGGACATTAATGCTTTCATGTCTCGCTCTTATTCTTTTCTTTCTCTCCCTCTGGATATCAAAGCCAGAAAAAGCTTTCTTCACTGTTTTTGGTCATGCTAGATATTATTGTATGACCCTTTGTGTGTGTTGTGTGTGTGTGTGTGTGTTTATAACACACTCTGTTGGTGAGGTTAGCACTTAGAAGAGGCTCACTATGGTCTAGGTTTGTGTCAAGCCTTGTGCCTAGATTATCTCATTCATCTTCCCAACGATATAAGCAGTCTAGCTCCTGTCATCATTTTCACTTTACTGATGGAAAAACTTGGGCTCCAAACACATGCTAAACACTCAGGCGTACTCAGGGTCTCTTTAAAAACTTTGCTTGACTGAGTAAAGGCCAAACTCCTCTTCCTGTCATTGACTCCACCTGTCTAGTCAAGATTCATGTCGCTGTTTCTTTTCCTAAATGATCTAGTTAATTCATCATCTTCCAAATGCATTTTCCCTTTCTTTTCTCTTTGCTTTTTGCCCAGGGCTTTTCCCATTCTCTGTATCTATACTGGTCTTATCTATCTTAAAATCAACAAATATTGAGTATGTAACTACATTGTGATTCCATAGCTCCAGAGGGAATACTGTAACTCTCCATGCTCACTGTCCAGGAGGGGAGACAGCTATACACATACATAATTCTAAATTAAGGTAGACTGTGTGATAAATATTATAATAAGGCACTTAAGAGAGAGGAATATTGGGGGAGGAAACATTATTTCACTCTGATGGAGTCTGGGAGGGCTCCTCCCACCCCCAAGAGTAGATGGGTTTTGTGGAAGTCTCTAATATTCTGATAAATTGTTCACAGGAAGGTATGAGAGGGAAAGCATCCCAGATGAGGAAATGGCAAAGAAGTATGGAAAAGGGGAACTTTGAGAAACATGTGTTTATGGGAAGGGTAAGGATATGGTGGAAAATAAAGTCTGAAAAGCTTTGAGCTATCCACTGGAGAGCCTTGAATATCAGCCGAAGAGTTTGTTTTGCTAGTGTGCCATGAGCATTTTTACTGATTAGATGTAGCCACAGAAAGAAGATGGCAAAAATAGGATTAGAGGGGAGGAACTAACAATGAATTTGGAAACTAGTACAATTACTGAAGGCAGCTAAAGTAAAGCAATGGCTGTGATAATAGAGAGAAAAAAAGGAGCAATATTATGGAGGAGGATATATTGGGATTTGTTATATGGGGAGTGGAGGGCTGAGGGAAGAGTTAAGGATGACTCAAAGGAATGGAACCTGAGCAGTTAGGTGAATAGTGTTACCCTTAATTGAGTTTGGACACATTTTGATATGGAGCAGTTTTGAAAATGGAGGACAGTGACCTTGGTGTCTAATTAATAAGAACATTTGGGTGCATAACCTGGGCATCGATATTTCTGTAATCTCGGCAGTTGATTCCAAAGTATAGGCAAGTTTGAGAACAATGATTTAGGAATAGGAGAAGCCTGAAAATCATCTCTATGCGGTTGTGTGCAACGCTCGGTTGAAAATGCAAGCCCAAAGCTTCTTGCAGTGGGGATCAATGCTAACGATACAGGTTTGGCAGTCCAAATAGAAATAATAGCTATAGCTTTGGAAGTTGATTTTGACAACAAAGGACGATTGTGTGAGAATAAAGGAGAGTTTTGATAGATCCTTGAGGAATGCTTGGAATAACTCAGAGCAAGGATGCCATGTGAAAATCGGGGCTTACTCGAGCATCTACATGCTCGACAGTGAAGCTCCCAGCCCTGCATCCCAGAATGCTGGCAGCCAGGGGACAGCAGAGGTGCAGGTCAAAGGAACTTTTCATGGGATAGGGCAGCCTTGGCATGTTTATAAGACGTAGAGTAGGAATAGTTAAAAAGGCACCATCGAAGAAGGCAGTGTCGAGAAGGATGTGAAAGAAGATGAACTAGCACGAGGATTCGGAAGAGGGAGAGGAAGGGAATCAAGTGGAGCTGGGAGCTTCAGGAAGGGAGGGTATGACTTAGGAGATAAAAGAGAAAGAAGGACTATTGGATGGTAAGCAAAATAGTAAAGAGGGAAGAAAGCCAAAGGATTTAGAATGAAGGAAAATTCACTGTAATTAGTCAGTGGGGCAATCATTTGAATAGAAGGAGGGTTGAGGGTGAGGAAGGACTGGAGAACAAGAGTGGGATTCAAATCCCACCCTCTCAATAAAGATTTCCCACAATTTTCAGGCCTAAGGGATTGCTACACCTTTTAAATTCTATTGCATTTACTATTTGTACCACACATTTGGTGGTTAATCACACACGGCCTCGTGGCACCCTTTCCATGGTTATCTTGGATGTCCAGTTAAATCCACAGTGAACACGGAAGGGGGCTACAGTCCACGATTTCCCAGGACAGCAGCTACAGCCCACACCTTCTTGTCTGATGGGCTTGAAACATTATTTGAGCTAAAATATTTTTATTTAATTTCATAATTAAATTGATATATAACATTGATGGTTGATTTATAATATTATTACTTTCAAAGCTAAAGACAGAACTTCGCTTTATCTTCTTACCTTCTGTGACATTTTGTCTCAGCGGTGTAAATAATGGCACAATCCTGTTCTACCCTCTACTCTGTCTTTTCTTCAATTCTCTCCCATTTTCTTTGTCTCACAGTCTTTAAAAGAGCCATTTCAACTATTCTCCCCAGATGACTATCAATTCATACTATAAAAGGGAGAAATGTGATTTTATTATTATTTTTGTACTTCCTTGAGTCAGGTCAGTTGATTATTTTAATAGATTGTTAGATTTTTAAAAAGTCTTTATTTAAGAAGACTTGCTGAAAGAATATACTCTGAGTTGCTACTTTGAAAAAGAGTAAAAGCATCTAATGTGACTTAGCAGCTGACCAGCAACACTGCTTGATGAAATTTGTAGTCTTTGCTCTAAAGTTCCCTAACAAAATTAAGTGAGCTTGAACCTGAGGAGGTTAAGGTCTCTAAACTGACATAAATTCACTGGGCAGAACTGAATCATACCGCTGTTTGAATCTCTAACAAAGTCTAATCTCTGACATATTATATTTGGTGCACTATAATCTGTGTACATATACACATCATTCTAGTAATTGATGAATGTGGCTTACTTAATATAATATAGTTTATACAATACCAGCCCTTTGTAGGAAATACAGGTTTGGGCAGCTCTGCTCTGCAAAATGGCCTGGACCAGTTCTCTGGAGCCGTCTCCACAAAACACACACTTAGGTATTTTTTCTAAACTCGATCAGTCAAACTTATTTTCCTGCTGTCATTTATTTGATGCCTCTTCTGACTGTCATTAGCTGGATAGGGAAATATTGAATTTCACTGGATAGTTTCATCCGGCTAAAACCAGTAAAATCAATAATTTTTTGTTGGGAATTTTTGGTCTAATTGTGAGACCGAAAGAAAGAAACTAGCAGTTTCATCACCGTATTTAAACTTCAGTACTTATCTGCACCTTCTGAAGTCTACCCATAATTTGAGGGCTATGCATTTTGAATTTTTAGGAATTTTGAAAAACACCTTTTTGTCTCAGCTCTTTTCTTTGTTTCGGCCCCTCACGGCCAAAGCTTTTTCTTTCCTCGCTGAAAGTAAACAAATAAGTGCATAATATAAACTCATGATGCGGAGGCTAAGCAGGCTCAGTAGTATCAGCGATCTTGACTGTTGTAGAGTGATGACAGCCAGGTCAACGTGTTGGGATTTTTCCCCTTACTCAAGACTTCAGGGGCTCCCAGAACCTGGGCTTCCTCACACGGATCTCCTCTTCTGATCACACATTGTTTCTCCTCTCCACAAGCCCTCCTAGGAATTAAATATGTATACAGTGGCAATTTCTGAGCCCCTCTACCGCTCTCATAAGGGAAGTTCTCATGTCACGATGGGTTTTTGCTCAAGTAAATAAGACTAATTTGACTCAACAGAAAACAAGTTATTCAATTGTGCTATTAATTTTTATTACGTTTTAGAATGAAATGAAATCATCTCATTTCCTAATAAGTAGAAAGTTTGTAACTATTACTGTTAACTAGTAATTGAGAATTTCCCCCTTCTTTGGTTAAAGTCTAAGAATTATTAACTGTCTAATGTAGGACAAAAGCAAGAGTGACGTGAACAAAGATATCACTGGATAAAGGTGACTTTGGTGTTCCGAGTGTTTTTCTTCCGTTGTAATTACTTTCATATTTTATCCAATTGTATGGTAGTTTTCAGTCGTATTCCTGTTTCAGACCTTTGACAATAGCATTTTCTATCATTGTGTGCAGATCCCTATAGTCTCAGTTGTACACAAAAAGCTTAATGACTATTCTTCATTGACTAATACACAAAAGGGAACTTGGGTAGAAGAGTTTGAAGACAGAATCTTTGGAAATCCTGAATTTTAAGCAGATGTTGTTCCACAACAGTGTCTTTCAAAGAATGCCTTGAAAGAGAAGCTTTTGTTTTGTGTACTTTTCCTAGACAATCATTAGTTCTCTTTCTTCCCATAAATGGCAAAAGCGAATATTAGAAAGTATAATGTCTTGGCTGGTGTAGCTCAGTGGATTGAGAGCTGGCCTGCAAACCAAAGGGTTGCCGGTTCAATTCCCAGTCAGGGCACATGCCTGGGTTGCAGGCCAGGTCCCCAGTAGGGGCCGCTCAAGAGGCAACCACACATGGATGGTTCCCTCTCTCTCCCTCTCTCTTCCCCTCTCTCTAAAAATAAATAAATAAAATCTTTTTAAAAAGGAAAGTATAGGCACATTTCTCATAAAAGAGAAATGGGTTGAGGATATTCTACTAATGATATAATCATCAACAGCAGCATCAAACAGTGGCTATTAAGCTTATTTGCAGGCATGTGGACCACCTAGCCAGTAGCTATTTTCCTCCTCTTTCCTAGCAGAATAATCTGTCTTTGTCTACATACCTACCTTCTTTCATGCTGTGTAGTTCAGGTGAGGGAGACTCTATTCCCCAGCCCATGCGGTGAGTCACAGTTAGGGAATCACAGGTAGTGAACTACAGTTAGAATCCAAACTACCATGAGCCCCCACCCCCCTCTATGTTAATGATTGGTTCAGGCACAACCAGTTGATGCACTTCTGACCATAGGATATGAAAGAAGTTTCTCGCTTTGAAAAGGTTTTCTTCCTTATAGAAAGAGACAAACAGAAGGAAAAGTTCCCTTTGAATTCTGGGTACTTTCACAAAGATGTGAGGCTGAACTGTGATAGCCATTTTGTCTCTATGAATAGACCTAGGTTGAGGTCAAAGCTCATATGCCAAGGATGACAGAGGGGAATGATGTACGTGTATTCTTTGTATCATTGAACAGCCAAGTTAACTAAACCTTCAGCATTTTAAATAACTTTCCTCTTTGCTTAGCCCTGTTCTATTAGTGGATTTGGGATTTCCTGTTACAGGGGACACACACATCCTATGCAACAAATTCAGTGTTATAGGAAATTATTATAGGGAGTATTAGATGATTTAAATCTTTCTCTACCTGTCACATATCAAAATACTTTCTTTTACTTTGTTGCCCCTGCTGCTAAGCTATCATTTTTTTTAACCTCTAACTTTTCAACTTATTGCTACATGGTGCCTTTGACCACAGTCACTTTATTGAAATTATTCTCATCAGTGCTCACTTATGACTTCTCTGAGCTTCAGATCCCTAATCTCAAGATAAAACACTTGATCCTCATTGGTGGTTTTAATTTAAAAAATTATTAGCCAGTACCTGTTTTCAAACCAAATGTTACTAGTAGCTCCTACATGTAAAACAAAGAAAAGTAAAATTTCTTGGTCAGCTCAGAACCCGGAAGCTTTGGCCCCTGCATAATGCTGCCGGGGCCTTCCCTAGCGCTCCCTGTGCCTGACCTCTGCAGAGTTTGCAGGGTCGCGGGACGCAGTTTGAGCACTAGCCTCCCGAGGTGACATTCCTGGCAGTGCCTCTCCTGCCTCTTTTTCACTTGCGCAGTAATTACTACCCAGAATGCTTCACTGGTTGTCCATCACCTACCTATCGGTAGTTCCTTTCTCTCGAGTTTTGTTCCTTTGAGTCTCTTTTGTCTTCATTTACTACAGTCATATGGGGCTACTTCTAGTCTCCAGAACTGACCAGTTTGTCCTTTTTTCTATGCTCTTGTCATTTTGCTCTTTATTTCTTTACCTTTCCCCACCTGTTCAGTCCTTTTAACTCACACCCAGTACCCATCTGAGTCAAATGAATCTGAATTTTCCCAATGCTCCCATATCACATTCTCTTTTTGAATTTTGATTGAAGATATTCTTCAGGTTGTATGTTCTTTAAAGGTGGGGAAACTACAAGGGGAAGGACCCCCCAAAAAAACCCACAGTGGAATTATCTTCTGGAGGGTGATCCCCTTATAGTACAGGCTTCCCTCACTAGGTGAGTGTTCTAGGAACCCATTTGTATCAGTGAACCCGTTAGTGTTGTTGCGAGAGGCTGCAGTCTGCATTAGTGAATTTTTTTTGGAGACTCTTTGAACATGTTTGCCCATTTCATGATGGGTGATTTACGAGCACAATTGCCCATGCTGCACTGAGTGTTCAGTAGCTTTTGACAAAAACCAGCATGACCCACATGCCCTACCATTCCTATGTACTTGATCTCATCCCAAGTAACTTTTTTTTTTTGTTTCCCCAGATGAAAAAAAGTTCTCAAAGGGGAGAGGGGAGGAAATTTTAGGGGAAAAGGAGAAGGGTTTATAGGAACAAGTATAAAGGACACATGGACAAAAACTAGGGGGGGTGGAAATGGGAGGGAGGTGGGGAGCACTGGGGGGTGGGCTGGGATGGGAGTAAAAGACAGAAAACTGTGCTTGAACAACAATTAAAATAACATAAAATAAATAAACTAAAAAAATAAAAGGGAGAAAAAAATGGGACAATTATAATAGCATAATCAATAAAATATATTTTTAAAAAAAGTTCTCAAAGGGAAACATTTTGCTGATGTGTAAGACATGAAGTAAAAATGAATTTTCCACTGTTTTGAGCAGTGGAAAAAACATTTCAATAGGTGTACTGCATCAAATGTAGAGTACTTTGAAGGTGGCTAAAGTTTAAACATATAAGAATAAATACACAGCTTTTTATAAATAAATTCCGGGCATTTTGGGTCCTCCCTCAGATTTCTTGTTCATTGCTCTGTACACAGCAGTGCTCAGCTTGTGTCCCTCAAATCCTACTCTCAAGAAAATGCTTCTTAATGAACAATAAATATGCAACAGAATCAAAATACTTTAATTATGGGTGTTTTTAGATTTGTTAGTTCTGTTCTTTAAATATTTGTATCAGTTTTTAAACTGATCTGTAGTCTCTGAGATTATATAGATTACATTTAATTGATATGGTGGAATCTAAGCAAATTTTATAAAACTAAAATGAAGTATACTTTCAATGCAAGATGTTTCATAGCTTTATATTTCATAACCCCAAACAAACAAATAAATAACCTAATATTGTCCATATTTGGAAATTTGGCCTTTGTGACATTTTAAACAGGGTTATTTCTGAGTCAGCTCACTAACATCTTAGGTATACCAGTTGTGAATTAATAAGTGTGGCAGCTGACCTCATATTATAATTTTTAAACACTTAACAACCTAATAATTGTTATTGAGTTCCCAGGGAGGTCAATCAAGCATGTCATCTCAATAAAATACCTTTTTTTGTTTTTATTTTCTATTTCCTATAATTGCTGTAAGATAATCATTCTTAACAGAATGTGTTTAAAAATTATATTACATTTACTAAAAGTTAGAAAAGTTCGTGAAGATTGTACCATGTACAACTATTTAGTTTCTATTATTTCATTTTAATTGCTTAGTGCTTCATTTTATTAATATCTTTAAATAGTTCTGATGGTAAAGAAAAGGTATATTGATTTGGTAAAGGTAATATTTCAAACAAACTAATAAGAATATATCATATGATACAGTAGTGATAGTATAATGATTGACATGATTCGAGAGGAAGAAAAATACATTTTTTCCAAGACTAAATGTTATCAATTATTTTTAGACCCGAGAGAAACTGACTTTGCAACTAGAAATAATGATACAGACAAATAGATATACTCCAGAGCTGGATAACTGAGAGCTTAGAATGAGTCCGTAAGCCATAGGCAAATGGAAGGTGCTGTCCCCAGGGGTCTTTAAGTCAGAGAGTTCCCTCTCTGCCCCTGTGTGGTCATCTGCAGGAGGAATGACAGTGCCACTGTCCTCTCTCACAGGATTGTTGAAGAGATTAGATGATGTACATGGAAGTATTATCAGAGCTGGATGGTTAACTAATTCACATGTGGTTGCTGAGAAGACCAGGGTCATCTCAGACACTCCTAAACTCCTGTAGTTGCCACCAGAGTAGGAATTCAACACCCTGTTCTCATGAAAGGGTAGGTGGGGGCTGTGGCCATGGTCTGCTCTACAGCGAGGAACTTTGGGTGGGCCATGGAAGGAAGGAGAATCACTGCATCCAAGAGGAGGTGGGCATGAGAACGAAGACACAGTCTGAAGCAGAGACTGAGTCTACAGCTGAAGGCAGAAGGAATGGACGTAAAAAAGAAAACGAGCCTGAAAAGAGCCACTTTGAGGCATCAATTCACAGAGCCTGATGCTTCACAATAGGGGCCTTGGATGGTAATGAAGTGGTGGTGGCGGGAGCTGTTAAGGCTCCAGAAAAATTAGCCCCAGCATAGGCCATGCCTTCCACCCTTCATCCTGTGACGCCTGGAGTTCCTTTTCAGAGAAAAAATGTAGGCCCTCGGACCCTCCAGATTCGAGGTGTGACATTTTCATGCTTTTTGAACTCTAGCATTATATCCTAGTGATTAGATCCTGAAACTGAACAGGTACAGGATCTGAATTCTTAAAATATGATTTTAGTGTTGGAAATTGTCATTGGAAATAATTATTATGGTATCTTTGATGTTAAGATTTTATTAACGTTTATGTACATACAAGTAAATTGCTTCTATGACTGTGCATTCATTATTTACTCTTGGTAGGTCTGGTATTCAGAGGGTAACATTTGAAATTTGCCAGTTGGCTGGCGATTGAATATGAAGTCGCTGATTCCTCTCCACTTCCCACATTCCCTACTCCTGGCCCATTAATTTTGTAGGACTCAGTTTAACTCGGGAAAGGAAAGTGGGCCACTTAAAATGAGCATAGTCAAAGAAAGGCTCTGGCTCTCATGGCCTCACCCACAGAGCTTCAGTAAATTCCTTTCTGCAAAGTGCTTGCTGCTTCACTTCCAGCCATGCCTCCGTGGGGTCAGTCTCTAGAGAAAAGAGAACTGTGACCACAGCTGCTGACAAAGAAGACAGAAAAGAGGGCAAAATAAGGAAGTTTTTCCAGGTAGCTTTTTCAGCACATAGGGCCTAGTCTTTCAACTCCCAGCCCCTACAGCAGTATTTCTGTCCTCATAGTTTCCATATCTTGGTCTCCTAACAAGCACTGAGCAGTGAGTGGGCTCCGCTGTCTGTCTGCACCTGACTGCCCGCTCTGGCAGTGTTAATCATGGTCGGCTCAGAGAGGACCGGAGACCCTGGGGATTAGTGTGTACCAGAGTCAGTAAATCGTTTGGTTTGTGTAAAGTTTTTGGAGAAGAGAGTAGAGTGGTAAAGTGAGTTAACATGGTAACAGTGGTGCTGAAAAGGCAGAGGGACAGCCTCTCCTATTTAATTGTATCCTGATCTTGAACAAGAAGTTCTTTGTTAAGTAGAAGCTTGTTTTAGTTATTTGCAGTGGTAGGAAGAAGTTATTCATCTAGTGCAAATAAAGAGCAAGGCTTTGGGTTTCTGAATCCAGATCTCCACACAACTGTGGAGAGAGCTTTGGAAGACACTTGCTGTGTTAGGCAGCCCTAAGTGGGGACAAAGCACCGGACAAATAGGACCGATGAAAATACGCCGTTCCAGAAAAATAGTCTCCTTTTCATAAAGGACGCGAAGTTCTTGCATCCTGCATCTGCCATGATATAATGACCCTATTAGCAGAAAAGGAATGAAAAATAAGGAGTCAGCACGGTTGTTACCTAAGCCCGTCATAACATGTTACATTGCTTAAAGTTGCAGTTTCCTGAAAAGAAGTTACAGTTGTCGAGGGGCCCTTCTGGCTGCTTGGCAAGACCTGCAGCTCAGGCGGGCAGTGCAGGGCTTCGTTCTCGTGGAATTCCGCTTCACTTTTTCCTATGTACAAGGGTCATGGCATTTTATAGAGTACAGAAAAATATGGTATAATTAAGGTCAGAAAAAAATAGGCAGGGAAAAATAAGAAAATATACTTCTTTTCCTGTTTCATAAAACTGTGGTAGAGTACTAAGTAAGACAAACAACTTTATAATTAGGAAGAAAATTATGAGAAGTCATTTTTATTCTAAAAATCACATTAATGGCTTTGTCTGCCACACAGTTATTACCAATTGCCATTAACTTGTTGGCACAAACAAGCTTAAAATTTATTTCATATTCTGTAGCCCTAATAATTTTTTTTGAAAAAGTATGGCATTCAAATGGTGTAATTAAAGCAAGTAGAATAATAAACATATATTTATAAAGGGTTTTGAATGTATTTGTTTTAAGTCAAACAGATAATTTCTAGCGATTTTGTGAGTCATACAGTAAATAATTAAAATAAATTTAAATTCAAATATTAACATTTCAATTTCCAGTTTGGTGAACATAAGCAAATTATTATGTTTGTTTTCAATTCCTGCAAAGCATATTAAAATTAACTTTTCCTCCATTTAAGTAATGTGTATAACTAAACTCCCTTCCTACTGTGAAACGGTTTCATTTATTGCTATTTGTAAACTGTCTGGGATAGATGCAGAGTGGATGGGGCTCCAAACTCCTTGAACAATTTCTTTTGAAATAACACTACATACGTTAAGCTCAATTACACATCCAAACAGCCACAGCTCACTTTTGGTAATTTATTCATTGATTTAACATAGTACCCAGAAGAGCCATGCCTGCTGTCATTTTTGTAATATATTATGTTTTAAATATACTCATGCTCACCCATGCACACCATTAAGGTGTGCATAAACCTGTGTTTTTCTCTCCTGACAGCTATAAATGTTTGTTATTATTACACAAAACATATGTTCATGTTGTTTTTGTCTAAATTATTCTATCTGGGGCTATAAAGTTTTAATGTTATTAGTTGCCCTTAGAATTTTAATGTTTCACTGCTATAACCTTCTTAGGATTTCTGTGCAATTAAATAGAAACTATTTCACTGCAGCCTGGAAGAACAATATATTTTACACAAATAAAAAAATCTTGCTCCATTTTCTTTCATTGTAGTAAAAATGTTTGCTTGACAGTTTTTCTTCTTGGTGTATGGAAGTCTCACCTGTGGTCATATCTGAGCACCAGCTGCATGCAGAACGCTGCTGCTCTTCCTGCTCCTGGCATCTGCTGGAAAGACATGACTTAAGCACCGTTTCAGCCAAAGGGCTGACTTTTCACCAGCCTTCCAGGGGTCATTCCAGATGCTATTTAATGGACTCCACTTGGGCCCGGCTTTGGGCTAACATGTACAGAGACCAATCTGGACCAAATGGGAAGTCCATTCTAATTCCAATTATGTGCCTAACTACTATGTTTTTGCAGCGTGGGTCAGGATGGTTTTATTTACAAGTTAGTGGAAACCCTTTTATTTGGTAAGCCATGGACATGCTTTTCTATTATGGCTCATCTCCTTTCTATGCCCAGTCACTCTGCTTGGTCTAGACCTCATCATTCCAACCAGATAGAGTTGCAGACTAATCTTGAAATCTAATTTCCCATGGCGGAATCAGTAAGTTGCAAGTAATTTGTATTTTACAGATGAAGTTCTAAGAGCATCTTGACTTGTCTGTCTATAACGCTGTAGTTAATGTTGGCAGTGCCCACTGCACTCCAGATCTTTCCCTATAAAGTGTTGGGGCTTGGTAATGTCACTAACTTTTATTTGACTCTCAGCTTCTATTTTACTTCTATAGACCAATCACTCTACTTCTATTGACATCTTCCTAAAACACATGTTGGATCACCTCAAACTCCAGTTCAAAAACTTTGCCACGAGTAAACCTGGACTTTATTAACAAGGTGTTCAAATTTTTTCTTGATCCAGCAGCAAATCACTTTTCCAGACTTATCGGCCCTTTGTTCTGTGGCCCAGCACGCATACCTCAGCCCGATTCTCCGCATCTTCCCGGGCCAGAGGTCTGAGGCTGTTCCCTCTGGGTGGATGTCGTCTTTGCTCTCTGTCCACCCAAACTCTGTTTCTCCAAGTCCAGCTCAAGTGCGGCTCTATTCACAGGCACTTCCTAATTCTACCTCAGTCAAAATCAATTTCAACTGCTAACTTTTTCAAGTTCCCTCAGTTCTCTTTTCTTTTTTTTTGAAATTGAGTTGATTGGGTGACACTGATTGACAAAACCATACAGGTTTCAGGTGTGCAGCTCAACAAGGCATCGTCTGCACGCGGCATTGCTCACCCACGGCACACGGTAAAGCCTCTTCCCATCCCCACTTGTATCTGCTGCACTTCCACAGAACGTTGCTTCCGTGGGATTTCTTACGCGGTTCATGTTGTCTTACCACTGTTTACTAGATTATAGACTCCTTGAGGGCAGGAGGTATATATACCTCTTTCTTCTTTGTTTTTTACCAATGCCTTACATGGTATGTAATAAGTACTGCCTTATTGATGTATGAATTAACAATATTTCTTTTTCGTTTTTTAACCTTGAAATAATTGGGAATCACTGAATATGACGATTAGGCCAATATTAACTGAAGTTTTAGCCAATCTCCCTGCTTTTGTTCAGGCTTTATGTACATGAATATATAGACCTGACATGTCTGACAGACTTATCGAAAAGGAGATTACACATCTTCTCAGAGCAACATGTTATGTTAGTGGAAAATAACCTCGTTAATATACATGTATTTTTTGCTTACATCTGAAAGTATCATCAAATGCTCAGTTCATATTGTATCTGTCCTTTGAGGAATCAAAGATTATCCGGCCTTCATTCTTTGAATAATCTACTGAAGTAGAATCTCAATGTGAATGTCAGAAACAAAATAAATGAACTTTGAACTAGGAGTATTGTATATATATCAGCACTACTTCACTTCAGTTTACTGCCCAATTTGACTGGTGAGAAAATTAGCTAGCTATTTATTAATCAGTATTTGGTATTATATTGTCTTTCCAGTTTGTGAGTTTCAGTCACCACAAATATTGGAATTATTTTCTATCACCTTGATTTGTTCTTAATTAAGATATAAAGTTTCAGAGCATTATAAGGGCTTTATATTCTTCCCTTTAGTGATGCCTCTCAAATACATTACGGAATGTGAATTTCTCAGTGCTCTCGGGAGCTGAGCCTACTAGGATGTTACTCTAGCAGGAAATGGGTAGTGTCCCCTCTTTTATTCTCTGGGGCTGCCCAAGGTTCATGGTGATCTACAGGAAAGGGAAACAGGAAACACAGTGCTGAGAGGATGGGCGAAAGTCTCTCCTGTTAAAATCACCCTTTTGGACTTTTCTTTCTGTCTCACACACTTCCCAGTTTAACACCATATGCAAAGCCCAGTTGGAAAGAGACCGAGAAAGCCACATTTAGGTCATTTTAAGCATTTATTTATTTATTGTCTTCTTAGCGTGGTCTTGAATGGTGGCAATTTCAAGGTTTTAACAAGCAGTAGTTACTACGTATGGATAGACCTCCTTTATTTTACACCATTTTAATGATATTTGATTTTCCCCCCAGTTATATGGTAAACTTCCGGTATATGGATACCGGAAGAGGGTGGGGGGCAGAGAGATTTGTGTGGAGCCTGAGTAGCTTTCTCTTTTAGAAAGAAAAAAACCTATAATGGGAAAATGCCACATTTGTTGCATTGGAGATAACAGAGAACAGTAAATGGAGGTGCTTGGTTACAAAATAATCTTCCATAGAGTGCCTATTGCTGCTAAATAATTGACTATGTTACCAGGAGTTTTCTCAGTCAGGGAAGTGCATTTCTCAGTAAGGGAAGTTCGAGGAGGTGCATTATCCGGTGATAAATGACCACGGCGGTCATTAGAGGGTATGAATGCTATTAAGATGGGAAATTTCACTTTCTATTGAAGTTGTTATTTAAATGTTATTAAGTTCAGTTCAGCTTTTTTATTGAGGTACAACCATCCAAATTCTACAACTGGGCACTATGAACTAATGAACACAAAATTATATGGTCTTCTGATAGGTTGATGGGGCTTTATTAGAAGTTCAGAGGTCTCCACAGAGCTGTTTCAACAAGGCTTTAGCAAGGTGCTCTGAATTAGGCACAAAGTGCTCCGAAGTCTCCTGTTTGAATTTGGGCTGGGTGAACAATTTCCAGGAGATGATTTCAACCTGGAAAAATAGAAAAAAAGGAGGGAATAATAAAAAGAAAGTTTTTTGTTTGCTTTTTGCCTTTTTTTAGAGTCCATTTATATGGCTAGTTTTGGATCCATTTGCCAGGCCTTTAAAGTACAATATACATCTCCCTTCTTTCCTCCTTTTTTCCTTTCTTTCCCTTTTTATCTCCGACTAAATGAGAATTTTAAAAAATCCCTTTCCCCCTAAAAGAGAATTTTTCCCCCTAAATTTTAAGGAAGCTCATCTCTCCTGAGAATCCCATGCATCTGTGTGTCACCAGTTCTATCAGAATAGCAGTAGCTATGAAAAGAAGAAAATAAACATTTTATCAAAATATTTAAGTTGAGTCCCACAAAAGGAAGAGTCAGTGCCAGAACTTTGCCATCCATGATTTATAAATAGGCTGTTTTCTAAATAAAAACATCCAACCACCTGCAGTTCAGGTTTCATGGAGGAGTGGGAGTGATGCACAGTCGGGGAGGAAATCTTCTCTTTTTCTCCAGGAACAAAGAAGTGATAAGGCAATTTCAAAGTTCATAATTTTACCTCTTTAAGCCAAGAAGGAAAGAGCTATGGGTAGTGAACAATTTCATAAGCACAATCATTCCATACTTAAAATCCTCTGTTTTGTTGTAATCATAAACTTTTCGAAGATTTGGTGTTAAGTTGGTTGGCTGCCATTTTACAACAAAGAAATTTGCTAAAGGAATAGATAATGGCCTTTTTTTCCCCCTTTGGGAAAAAAGATTTAATCTACTTTACATTTTTGGTAGATAGCCAGCATTTTGTCATTTAGACATGTCGCATTACTGTGAAAACATTATGCATCATAACACAGCATAACTGTGTGATTTGCTGAAGCTCTAGTTTTTTGGGAAAAAGGAATAAAAAGGGGAGAGAAAAGGCAAGCATATTTTTTTCAGTGTGAAAGCCATTCAGCGTATTTTTCCCCCAAGAATGAGCAGAAGTTCTTCAACTAGCCCCACGCCTCTGAATATCCAGGTGTTAGGGGGTTTCCGTGAGTGCAAGGTCAACCCAAAGCTTTGTTTCTCACCAGAGAACGTGCATGTTCGGTTCCAGTGGTGCCAGTGGAGCTAGTTGCATGTAAGCATTCATTTGTCAGAAAGCTGGAAGAACTAGACCCCAGATTTTCAAATACTACTAACCTTCTTCAGAGTCAACATTGTATCTTTGGTGAGAATGACAATACTCTGCTATATTATGTTGACTAACCAAAGTTTGGAATGACATCGATGTGAGATGAAAAGAAAATTGATTTTCAGTAGTGTGGTGAACATGACCATTTCTGTGTGATAACAGGAAATTTATTATTCTAATACACAGATTTCTCTCTGTGTGCAAACTGAGGCTGCAGTTCTCAACTGCCTCTGCCTGTCCCCATTAAATAAAGTTGTCACAATTTAACATGTAACATGTTTAATTGAAGATCTCATCTCATTTTAAACTTAGATTTTGAGAAGATCTTGTTTTATGGGCTGGTTTAATTTACTTCAAACCATCTTTAAATTGCAATTAGAAACAAGGTCCAAGATGAGAATATAAGCAAGCAGCCAGTTCAACATTTAGTAAATGAAGAATTTTTTTTTCAAGTATAAAAAGAATATAATTGAAATTGCTTCATCTTGCTATTATGGAAAAGAAAGGCAATATAATGCATTACTTGTAGAATTTAATGAAAAACCTGCTTGTGCAATGAAGTTGGGTATCAGCATTGATTTTATTTTCCAAGACATTTTTATAGTAATTTTTACAATAGTTCAGGGAAAAAGGCAAGAAATGATTTTGGATTAGAGAGAAAATATTTCTTTCAAAGTTCATAACATCTGCTAGGACTTAGATGCAGGCAATAACCCCAACAAAAGTGAAATTATAACCTGATAATGTGAGCCTCCAATGTTCTTTAAAATTTGAGGTAAAAGGTAAGCCTTTTTGCATAGAATGCATTAAATCTGCTTAAACAATGTATCCCTTTCCTGATACAAAGGGGTTAGTTCTTTTAATGATTTAAATGGTTCATTGTTCTTTCTAATAACAATAGTAATAGATGTTTATTGAAGATAACCTGGAAACTACAGAAAATGATTAAAAAGAAATAAAATCAGCCTTGGCTGCTGTGGCTCAGTGGATCGAACGCTGGCCTGTGAACCAAAGGGTCGCTGGTTCGATTCCCAGTCAGGGCACATGCTTGGCACATGCAAACCAGATCCCCAGTAGGGTGCGAGTGAGAGGCAACCACACATTGATGTTTCTCTCCCTTTCTTTCTCCTACACTTCCCTTCTGTCTAAGAATAAATAAAATCTTTAAAAAAGAAATAAAATCACAACTATCTTACCACTGAATTGTAAGAATGGCTAACATGCTTATGTATGACATTCCTTTCTAGCCTTTTTTCTACTGCCAATAATTATTGTGATTTTTAAAAATTTGCAGATTATATAAAGAGATTTAAATCAGTTCAGCATACTTTATACTTCATGTTTTTTATTAAGAAATATGCTTTCATGCCTCATTTTCCACAAATAGCATTTCATTTTGTTTGGGTGGTTTGTTCTCATACTTATTCTACTGAAATCTCACATTGTGCTTTAAATACCCCATTTATTGTTTACCATGTCATTTTTAGAAAATTATTCTTTGAGCACCCCATATTTGTGTATAAGATTAAGATCAGCACCACTTCTGTGCTTATGCAAATAAACTCATGATGTTATAATGACAGTTTATATTTACCGATTTTTCCACTTTTTGGAATGCCTTCTTGGATAGTTTATGATTTCATGATTGGATTTTATGATTGAATAGTTTATGATTTTTTAAGATCGAGATTGGTTAGATTTTAAATAGGTTTTACAAATGTGGCAAAACAGAGTTAGTAAACACTATATATTATGGTTGTGCCGTTGTACAAAACCAGGAGAAATACATTTATTCATCTCCTGAGAGCAGTAATTGCAGCATGAAAACATGGGATTCGATTCAGAATTTTTTAGTGCTTTGAAGTTTGTTGCTGTGACTGAACCCAACCCGCTAGCATTTCACCGATAAGATAAAGCTCATAAGACTATCTGGGTTATTCTATTGAAAGTAGCCTTAGAATAAGCCATTGAAGGTGCCACATAAGTGAGATGTTTAAAATGATTAAAAAATTTACAGCAGCATTTTGATGGCTAATTTAGGAAAAGGTCTTTAGAAAGCAACTACCGTATGGTCTAGATGGGGCTATGCTGTCAGCTGGCAGTGGTCTGCTACAAACATGGCCGCGTGAGCAGATCACTCTCTTACAGAAGAAGCCTTCTTAGACATTCTAATAGCATTCTGTAATATTTACGGAAATGGCACAGAGTGATGGAGAGTGAGACAACTTTCTCCGCCTAATGTCAGAATTTTCAGCATTATATTTACTCCTTTCACCACGAGCCTTAAAAATATTTGTTTCAAAAAATTGGGGGTGGGTTTTGGGTGGGAAATATTGTGACTGGACATCTGTTTTGCTATAAACCATTAACCACCCTTGTTTGTCCTTGCTCAGGTGAATCACAACAAATATTTCTTGAGCATCTTATATGAAAAATATATTAAGTCTTCTTTAAATGCCTTAAATAAAAGTTTAGGAGCTTTTGCTGTATAGAAGGGGCTTAATTGCTAGAATCATCAGTCAATTCACTTATCCATTTGTCCATTTATTCTACAAATATTTATTAAGTACTTAATATCTACCACACATTCCAATGTGTTGTCTTCCCCAGACTGTGTAAGTTTTGTGTTCTGGGAAAAGCTGGGCTTCTCCTAAAAGATTTGGTAGGATTGTAAGAGGAGAGAGACCAATTTTTAACTGAATGTCAGGCACACTTGATCTTTAATGGGAATGTTCTGGTTTCAAGAAAACTGTGCTCGGATAAAGTGGTATATTTGCAAAGGTACACGTCTACTTCTAAGAGTATAAATAGGAGAGCCTCATGGGGAGCTAGCAAGGGATCCAAACAACCAGGCTTTGGACCAGAGAAACAATGACCCTTTGGAAAGAACTTGGAAAGACCTTGGAAACAATAAATGACCAGTCAGGACAAGAGACCTGAGCAAGAAAACCAGACAGTACAAAACTGAGATTCAGACTTTAGCTTTATAGTTTTAAAAAATTCTAATTACAAGCTTGGATATGACTCATTCTAAGAACACTGTTACATCATTTTTACTTAATGTAATGATTTGCATATGTGGGGGTGACTTGTTTAGCACCAAAATGTATTTAAATTAGTTCATTCTTAACTATCAGTCATTGTATCACATATATCTTGTATGTGACTGGAATGTTTTATTAGGCGGGTGGTCACAAAGAGTCAACAGGTGAAATCTCAATTGTAACACCAGACCATCTAGGATAGAAAAATCAAGAAGGCATGGACACATGTTAACTGGGTCCTTTCTCTGTTTACTTTTCTAATTTAATTTAATTGTAATTGTAATGAAACAGAGTATAAAAATTCATATCCACTCCATCAATTCATAAAACAGTCTTTGACTGACTTTTTAGTCTTGAACACATTTTCGGCACAGGATGATAAAATCGTACAGCACAAGGCTTTTGCATCAGAAAATATGGAAATAGAATAGCAGTTATTCTCCTTAGGACACAGCCCTCTGTCTGAGAACAAGAGATTTTACCCCCTTCTATGAAGTTTACTCATTTCAGTCTGCTGCTTTAATTTACAGTGACAGCATCTGTGAAGAGCTCAGGCTTCCTCTGGTAGATCAAATTATTGTTCCCATGATTCACTCTCCTCTCCTGTAAGAGGATTATATACCCCTGCCCATGACCACGTGACTTGCAGGCCTCCTATGGAGGCGGGTGCACCCCCTGCCCTGCCAGGGTTGAGCTAGATGTTGGCTGTGTGACTGCTTTTGACAATGGTAAATGAGCAGATGTTTTAAGAGCCATGGCATGCCTCTGTCAGCTAGATCTTTGGCTCTTTTCCTCTGTAACAAGAATAGCATGTCCAAATAGGAGCTGCTCCTTAAGCTTGCATCCAGGAATGAAGAAGACAGATGGAGAAAACTCTCATCTCAGTCACAGCCATCCTTAGCAGACATGTAATATAAGTGAGAAGCAAATGTTTGTTTTTGTAAGCGCCTAACATTTGGGAGTTGTTACTGTAGCAAAGCTTATGAAATACAAATACAGTTACCAAAGGCCTGACCAAGTATTTTCCCATCTTCTTCAAGCCAGTCTGCTCTTCTGCACAGCTCCTTAATTCTGTCTCCTTCCAGCACTGCTTGCTCTCCTGCTCACAAACCTTCCATGGGTCCTTATCTCAAATTCAAACCTCTTCTATTTCTAAGGCAGCCTACAATCTTATTCACGCATCGAACTTGTTTTTAGTTTTTACCCCACTGCACCTCTGTCACTAACTGGGCCAATTCCCTCCCTGTCCTCCCAGCTCCACACACATGTTTAGGTCATCGGAGGGCAGTGGTTACGTGTAGTTTCTGGATACAGACAG